>SJYX01017084.1:86666-116597 GCA_006410675.1 Oreotragus oreotragus
GAGTCCAACATCTCTGAGTCTCCGCTGAAGAAAGTGCACTGTTTCATTTTAAAGTCAGTATCAATCGTTTATTTAATGAGTTACACTTCAAGCATTTTGTTTTCAGAAAATGTAATTGCAAGTTCCTACGGGTTTCACTGGTATCTCAGCTGGTAAAGAAGCTGCCTGCCAATGCAGAAGATGCAAAAGATGTGGGCTCGATCCCTGGGTCTGGAAGATCTCCTGGAGAAGGAAATGGCAACCCACTCCAGGATTCTTGCCTGGAGAATCCCATAGACAGCAGAGCCTGGCGGGCTACAGTCCATGGAGCCGCAGAGCTGGACACAAATGAGAGTGGCTGCACATGAGCCAGCAATTGCCAGAACTTACGAGGGACACGTGATGTTTGAAGGGACAGCAAAGGGGCGTTTGATTTACCCGTTCCTCTAGATTTTGCAAGCCATATTCCTGAATAATGATATCACCAAACCCCAAAATGACTAGATTATATTGTCTTCATTTTCCTAGAGGAAATTCATTACACGAGTTGAAATTTAATGTAATGTCCTGGGATTCAAGGGTCTGATATAAAATGCTTTCATTAGAAGAATTCACTCATGCAACAAATATTTACTGAATGCTTCATTATGCCAACCCTCTGCCTGAAAACAATATTGAACAAAAGTAGATTTGGCCTCTGCTCTCACTGAACTTGCATTTATTTAGTGCAAGATACAGATAATAATCACACACAAGCTACAAGCCTGCTTTAAAGGAGAGAAACATGGTGCCCTGGGGATGGGTGGTGGTGGGGTCTGAGTTAGACAGGAAATTCTCCTGCAAAATGGTCAAAATGATTCTGCAAAATGTAAACTATTTTTGTTAGAATCCATATATGAAGCATTATTCGTGAAATTAGGTCAATTAAGAATATGTTTCACTACTTGATCATGTGGTTTTACTAGCCTTTTATCTCACAAAGACCAAATCTAACCTAATTTAATCCAATCTAATCCTTTTTAAAAACATACTTTCTAGAAACCCAAAGCTAAAATTACTTTCTATATTATTCCTTTCTCTTTCTTACTTTAACTTTGTTCTCTTTGTATTTTGAGTCCTCTGTTCGAGATAGGCTTTCTCATTTTAATATGTCTGAAACTTTTTTTGGTAAACTGATAGGCTAAAAAAAAGATTAATAAATTATGTATTTTTAATTCTCCTGTTTCATTGCTGGAGTTTTAATTTATTTTATTGCAACCTTGGTTGAACCTCAACTAGGAGCTGAAAACTTCTTTGGAAGGTGGAGAAGATTTCAAAGGAGCATTAATGGGTGAGTTTGTAACAATTCTGAAACTTTTTTTGGTAAACTGATAGGCTAAAAAAAAGATTAATAAATTACATATTTTTAATTCTCCTGTTTCATTGCTGGAGTTTTAATTTATTTTATTGCAACCTTGGTTGAACCTCAACTAGGAGCTGAAAACTTCTTTGGAAGGTGGAGAAGATTTCAAAGGAGCATTAATGGGTGAGTTTGTAACAAACCCCAGGGCAGTAAATATTTTGGAACTGTCAAAGTCAAAGGTCTTAAATGTCCTTTGGGAAAATATGTAAAAATTCACAGCAATCTGCCTTTCACTCTTCAACTTTTATTTTTTATTTTTTTTACTGCAAGGGATGGAATGTGGAATAAAAGGACCTGTCTTTTGAACTGACAACATTCAGGGTCGCCTGGAACTATGCGGTCCCAGGTGGTGCTAGTGGTAAAGAGCTTGCCTGCCAACACAGGAGACATAAGAGATGCGGGCTCAGTCCCTGGGTCAGGAAGATCCCCTCGAGAAAGGCATGGAAACCCACTCCAGTATTCTTGTCTGGGGAATCCCACGGACAGAGGAGCCTGGCAGACTACAGTCTATAGTGTCTCAAAAAGTCAGACACGACCAAAGTAACTTAGCACTCACACGCACACACAGGAGGTTCTTAATACCTGATGTTACACGTGCTGTTTGAGAGTTACCTTAGTCGCACTTGGGGGAAACTCTAGATTTGGCATCTGCCTGTTTCACCATTTAGCTCTTTTTACCAAAGGAATTTGTATTTAACACAGTTACAACCCTTTGATATTTTCCCCCATTGGTTTAGTCTTTGTTTTTAAAGCTTGGCCTTAAAAGCTCTGTGTTCTTCACAGGGTGACCTTTTGCTGACTTTGTGAGATGTGTTGGTTGCAGAAAAAAGTCCTTGTCTTTACCCAACAAAAATACTTAGGAATGTTTGCTGTACTTGGTAGATGTGGGACACGTGTGTGTGTTCATGGACTGTAGCCCACCAGGCTTCTCTGTCCATGGGATTTCCCAGATAAGAACACTGGAGTGGGTTGCCATTTCCTTCTCCAAGAAATCTTCCCCACCCAGGGATTGAACCCGTGTTTCCTACATCTCCTGCGTCGGCAGGCAGGTTCTTTACCAATTGTGCACTCTAACATTCAGTATCCAAATCTGCAAAACTACAGGCGTAGCTTTTAAATCCTCCTGGAAATTAAAGGCATGCCTATAAAAGTGTCCAAGTGGCGCTACTGGTAAAGAACGCGCCCGCCAGCGCAGGAGACATGAGACATGAGTCTGATCCCTGGGTTGGGAAGATCCCCTGGAGAAGGAAATGGAGAAGAAACCCACTCCAGTATTCTTGCCTGGAGAATCCTATGAGCAGAGGAGCCTGACGGGCTAGAGTCCACTGGGTCGCAGAAAGTTGGACACAACTGAAGTGACGTCACAGCACACAGAAAAGTTCAAGGTCCTTAGGATGAGACCAGGAAAGCTTTGATGGCGGCAACTGGTCAAATGCCATGTGCTCTCCTGCTGTGTTAAAAATTATGCTTCAGCTGTCGAGCTGAAGCACTGAGAATGTTTCCCCATTAATCCAGTGAGCAAGAAAGATGCTCTGTCAATGAAAGACTCCAACACAGGTATGATTTGAGCGTTTGCACAGGGCTGTAATGGAAACATTTTAATTAAGCAAATTGCTTCTATTCCAACTAATCTTTAATGTGTCATGAAGCAGGTGGCTACCCTCTATAAAAAAAACAGAAAAGAGCATCTAAGAATTGTGGGACAATTTCAAAAGGTATAACATACATGTAAATGGAATATTATTAATAGAAAAGAGAGAATGGAGCAGAAAAACAATTGAAAGCAGTTACATTTGAAAACCTTCCAAAACTAATAATGTACATAAACCACCAATCAAGGAAGCTCATAAAACACCAGCAAGAAAAATAGTTCCCCCTACAAAACAAAAACAAAAATAAATCAACCCTCTTCAAAACCCCATACTTTGGTGTATCCTATTTAAACTACAGAAAACCCAAGACAAAGAGAGACTCTTCAAAGAAGCCAGAAATTTGGAGAGAGAGGTTACAGTGGAAGTAGAAACATTTTACCTATATAGAAATAAGGATAAGAATTATAGTGGCCTTCTAAACAGAAACCATGCAAGCAAGAAAAAGGTGGCATGAAATAAAGTTTTAAAAACAAATAATCACCAATCTAGAATTCTATATCCAAAGAAATTAATGTGTAAATATGAAAGAGAAATAAAACCTTTCTCAGACAAACAATAACTAAGACAGTCCACTGCCAGCAGGTTTGCCCTGCAAGAAATGTCAAAAGAAGTTCTTTAGGTATAACGAAAACGACATAGGTCAGAAACTTGTATCTATAAAAAGAAAGAAAGATATTGGGAAATAAATAATTGAAAACACAGTAAAATCTTTTAATTTTTCATTTTTAATTGATCTAAGAATGACTACTTAAAGTAATAATAGTAACAATGTATTTAGTGATTATAACATATGAATAAATGAAATCTGAAATGAAATGAATGAATACATAATAGTCAGTTCAGTCACTCAGTCGTGTCCCACTCTTTGCAACCTGATGAACCGTAGCACGCCAGGCATCCCTGTCCATCATCAACTCCTGGAGTTCACCTAAACCCATGTCCATCAAGTTGGTGATGCCATCTNCCACTTGTTTATTAAACATTAGAAAGAAGAACTGAAACCAAATCATATTCAAATCGGGAGCAATTAAGAAGTATCAATGCCTTCATTCAGTTCAGTTCAGTCGCTCAATTGTGTCCCACTCTTTGGAACCTCATGGACTGCAGCACGCCAGGCCTCCCTGACCGTCACCAACTCCCAGAGCTTGCTCAAACCCATGTTCATCAAGTCGGTGATGCCATCCAACCATCTCATCTTCTGTTGTCCCCTTCTCCTTCTGCCTTCAATCTTTCCCAGCAACAGGGTCTTTTCCAATGAATGAGTTGGGTCTTCACATCAGGTGGACAAAGTATTGGAATTTCAGCTTTAGCATCAGCCCTTCCAATGAATATTCAGGACTGATTTCCTTTAGAATTAACTGGTTGGATCTCCTTGTAGTCTAAGTGACTCTCAAGAGTCTTCTCCAATGCCACAGTTCAGAAGCATCGATTTTTTGGTGCTCAGCTTTCTTTCTAGTCCAACTCTCACAACCATACCTTCATCCAATGCCTTCATTGGTCCAACATTATTCGGCCTTTTTAAACAAGCCAATTTATACTAACTCTGAGCTGAGCTTTGGGTTCAGTAGTATGTACAGCAATATATCTTTCTAATATTAGTGGACCACAATGGCTTTTAGGTGGGCAACCCATGAACCCATTAGAGGAATAAGGCATAGTTCCTTCTGCATCACCTCAATGTACCTTCTTTCTTTTAGGTCATGTGCCTTTCCCTCCTAAATGTCACTTTTGTTTCCAACTATTATATATACTTTATGAGCTATATATTTCAAAAAGTACATTAAAAAATGGCCACTAGGCTTTTCTAAGGTTAAAATTGGCCTTCCACCCAGCACATGGGACACCAGTGACTAACCGTATCCTTCTGCGTCTGCATCCACAATTGCAGGGACTTGAAATCAATGAAAGGGAGGTTTCCAAGGTCTGCTGATCAAAGCCCAGCTCCAGTGCTTGAGATAACTTAGGTAGATCTGCCCTCAGATAACCATCTCTTCAGCTTTTAACTGCTCTGTAATAAAGGTGATGGACAGGGAGGCCTGGCGTGCTGCAATTCATGGGGTCGCAAAGAGTGGGACACGACTGAGCTACTGAACTGAAACTTAACTGATGCTGCCTGANTAGATCTGCCCTCAGATAACCATCTCTTCAGCTTTTAACTGCTCTGTAATAAAGGTGATGGACAGGGAGGCCTGGCGTGCTGCAATTCATGGGGTCGCAAAGAGTGGGACACGACTGAGCTACTGAACTGAAACTTAACTGATGCTGCCTGAGGTTGTTTCCCCCGAGGATGTTTCTGGAGGAGTCGTGTTTCTTGGGTTTCAGGAAAGCTGAGCAAATTTGATGAGCTATTCTTTCTCTTAACTACTCAATCTTTGTTGAAGTGATTCTAGTATGGGACTTTCAAGCATCATGATATCATTGGTAAGGGACATTCGAGAAATGAAATTAGAGCTCCAGGCAAAGCTTGTACGAGAAAAGTAGGGGAGTCGCTCAACTGTGGACCCACTAGGAAAACATGGACCCCAGGGGCAGTGAGACAGAAGCCGGGAAGAGGTGGCGATGGGGCGCATGTGAGAGGAGCGCAGCGCAGCCCACCTCTGACAGCTCAGAGCCTCCTGACGCCGGTCCCGTCGGAAGCGTCTCGCCAAGACAGGGCTTCCCTGGTGGCTCAGAGGGGAAAGCGTCTGCCTGCAGTGCAGGAGACCCGGGTTCGATCCCTGGGTAAGGAAGATCCCCCGGAGAAGGCAATGGCAGCCCACTCCAGAATTCTTGCCTGGAGAACCCCATGGACAGAGGAGCCTGGCGGGCTATCGTCCATGGGGTCACAGAGAGTTGGACATGACTGAGCGACTAACACTTTCATACCAAGCCAACCTGAGTGCTATTCACCCCAGATGAATGAAAAATAATGCACTTGGAAAAGGACAACCTGGAGAAGTCACTAAGGAAAATAAACTCAGGCAGCTGTGGTGACCAAAAAAAAAAGTAAGAGGTGATAATGACCGACAAATTGTGTAGAAAGAAGCCTGGTGACAAAACGGTGAGGAGCAGTAGTAACTGAATATCAAAGATTTGTCAACAGAGAAGCTCAGTGGTGGTCTGTTTTGGAATACCCCTCCCACTGAGTTACTTTTATGCCTGTTTCTCAGACTTTCTCACTTTCTCACATACTTTGGTGTCAAATTGTTTCCCTTACGGAGGATAATTTTTTTTTTTTTTTTTAATGCTAAGCCTTTCCTAAATGAGACTTCCCAGGGAAGGCAGAGATGACTCAGGTTTGGCAAGTCCTCTTTCTGACTTCATGTTTTCAACTCATGTACAATCAAGTTATGGATGGGATCAAAAAGCGCTATCATAGGAATTGAAAAATGTTTTATTTTGGTGAAAATCCAAAGAGCAAATGAAGATGTGTAAGTGAGAAAAAAAGTGATTTTACCCAAAGGATGCTTTCCAGTTTACTGCCAGATGCTAATAAATACTTGTCTCGAATTTCACTTAGAGCAACTTTAAGCTTAGATTAAGCACAGTGAATCCAGTTCACCAGTACCATTAAAATAAAATAATTTGTATCTTGAGAGTGCCTAGCATCTGCTAGTAGCTACATAAAGTTAAACAAAAGGACACCAGCCCATAAGGACCATATGATGTTAACAAGCGGATAGAGAGGAAGCCTCCATTGCTATTAGAACGTGAACACTGAGAGCGTGAATACTGACGCAGATATGAGACCCTCCCTTTTCTTTCTTTCTTGATTTAATAAGGAAGGCTGCATCATAAGATGCGTCATAAGATGGACCAACAATGGGTCCAGGGAGCAGGTGACATGTTATCTGACGGGTGGATGTAAAGTTACATAGAATAGTTTTCACATGAAAATTTTAAAAGTGGAACTAAAGAAGACAACCAGCAAGAGGTAAAATGAAAAGAAAACACTGCTGAGGTCAAGGCCCTGTTTGAAGAAAGCAAACTGGAAAACCGAGGCAATTCTACGGATTCTTCAAACTTAAAAGCTATAGTTTTCTGGGAAATAGTCAAGTCACTGGCCTTTGTGGGTAGTAGGGTGCCTACATACTCTTAAATTTCGAATTTCTGCTGAAAAATCTACCAGCCACTCTTATTCTTTCTCCATTTTCATGGTGTTCCTTGAAAAATTCCATTTAAAAGATGGAATAACAAAAGGCACATGAGATTTTGGGTGACAATCATTGAATTTCGATATCACAAAAGTAGATTTTAGTGCAGATGGAGGGACCAAAACACCAAATCTAAAAAGAAGTGAGGACCCTTGGGGCTTTTGAATGTTGGAAGGAAAACTCTAGAAAGAAATGTGTGTCTTTATTTAAATAAAAAGTACTGTCGGCAGAGCCTTGACCTTTGCAAAAGTCCTTCAGCAAGAGAAGTGACCCTAACCGGCACGGACGGCTCAGTTAGATGAAGGCCAGGCTGACAGAAAATGGTTTTAATTATTCTTCAGAGGTCCTCTTCTGTAGGCACGTCGCCAAGTAAACATTCAAAGAGAAAACAGCACAAACACAAGACTGGGATGCAAATGGCTCCCCAGGCTCCTAGTTTGTCTTAAAGAAATGTTATAGGATTTTTTTTCTCTTGTTTTTAAGTTTGACACTTGTCCTCAAAAGCCATCCTAGTTTTCAAAACTCTCTTAAGGTTGAGCAGCTGAAGCTTCTCCAGCCTTATGCTGGGCTGTCTACATTTGGCTAAGTACATTTTAAAACACTTTTGTGACTTTATTGTCAAGTTAAACTCTGAAGTTCAATGTCGCATGGAATGGTACAACTCTCTCGGTGGGATCTATGACAGTGAGAGTGCAAACACCAACCAGAGAGGTGCTTCCCAGTGGGTTAGAATGAAAGGATGGGGAAATATAACCTCCACCAGGGTCAAGAATGGCTATTTGGGAAATGTGCCACTTTATATTCTTTATATTTTTAAAAAAGTAAAACAGAATGACAGAAATGTTATGTATATTTGTAGACTGTGATTATTGCCAGCTGTCTTTGTCTTTGATGACGTGTCAGGGTTTGGTTCCTGTTTACCCAAGTCAAGGAAAAGCACGTTATTGTGAAGGCTACCCATGGCTATTTACATAACGGCCCTCCTGATTCTGAAAAGGAATGCTGCTTCCTGCTTCAGAGAGAAGAAATGAGGTATGTGGGCTTCTCACACACTAAAATAATCACAACAGGTGTGATCGATAAAGCCTTTGGTTAATGAGAAATATGATTTGTATCTCCCTACCTACCTCCAAACTGTATCAAGTGATTCATTGCTCTGTGAACTCACCATGCAATTTTTTCTTGCTTCCTCTTTTCTGGAGTACCTTTCCTTCTATCTCTAACTGTTGAATGTCCACCCACCTTTAAGCCTTAATTTCAAAAGATGTTTCCCAAGTATATCAGGGCTTCCCTTGTAGTTCAGTGGTAAAGAATCTGCCTGCCAATGCAGGAGACATGGATTTGATCGCTGGGTCAGGAAGACTCTCTGGAGAAGGAAATGGCAACCCACTCCAGTATTCTCGCCTGGGAAATCCCATGGACCGAGGAGCCTGGTGGGCTACAGTCCGTGGCGTCGAAAGAGTCAGACACGACTTAGGGACTAAACAACAACAAAAGCATTTCAGACAGAAGAAACGATTCTCTGCTCTGTGTTTCCACAGTATTTTAGAAGCACTCTCTTTAATCAAGTATTATGTGGTTTCAGAATTAAATGTTTACACATGGATGCCAATGCTAGACCTCCAGCTTCCCACAAGCGAAGTCTTTGACTTACTCATCCTCTTGCCTCAGAAACCAGTGGTCCAGATACTAACATACAGTGCCCATTCCATGCCTGTTTGCTGGGCTGAATGGATGGGTGAGGGGATAAATCCATTACTCTGAGTCAATGCTATTTAGTTCATCCTGTATCCAAATCACATTCAATCATAAGATCTTCTAGGATTCTTATGCAGGAGGCAAGAAGAGACAACCTCAGACCAAAGTGAGTGAATCTAAAGGATTGCTAAATCTTTTCTAGCTCTAACATTCTATGACTGTATGATTTTTAGGCATCTAAGAGATGAGCCATCTCCTGTGTCCCTTTGGGCATGTGTGCCGTGGATATGTGACGGGCGATAGAGCTGGGGCATCCTTTAAGCAGACCTTTACCTTCACACGTGAGCTCTCTGTGCGGCACACTTGTCCTTTCCTCTCTGCCTTGTGCAACAAGCATCTGGAAGCACCAAACCTCCTCTGCTTGCTCCCCCTTCCCATCTCAACTTGCTGATGCCAAATGGTTTACGATGCCCTTTAGACCCTGGGAGAGTCCACGCTGGGCTGACTTTGGTCCTGTCGTTTACGACATTCTTTAGGATCATCTATAGTTTTTGAGATGAAGCACTTCACTGATGTTTTCTTGCTAAGCAGATTTTGCCATTTATGCAGAGACACTAGCCACTGAAATAGCATCTGTAGAGGGAGAGGAAATTCTCTTGGAGGTAAACGCTCTACACGGAAGATGACCATCCACACATTCACCAGCAAAACAGAAATCTTGGAAGAGTGATACCGTACACGAGCTCCTATTAAAGCTTATTTATCCAAAAACTTCTCTACAAGAAAGTGAAATTATACTCACGGTGCCAGATGACTGATCACAGAGAGAAAAGATTTTTCTCTCTCATGAAGGAGTGTTGTCTTCCCACGTGAGGGTTATCTTGGCGTTCAACCATCTACTACTTCAATACACATATTTTTAAAAATTCTTCCACACCAGGCTCCACATCCGGTTATGCAGCCCTTCAGGGATTATTCACAAGCCTGAGTGAAGATTCCATAAACACTGGGATCCTTCAGAACAGAACCAAGCCCAAAGACAGTGTCTCCACTTCACTGCCAAGCCACGGGTCACAGCACCGTAAGGACAGTGCTGGGCCAGCGCCAAAGTCCTTTCCCTACATTTTTTGAAGAAGTAAAACCTTATCATCCATATTTAAATATCTGCCTTTTACATGCATGGATATAGCCACATTATTCATAATGGCCAAAAAGTGAGACTAACCCAAATATCCATCAGCTGAACAAAACAAACTGTGGTCTACCCATTCAACTGGGTACTATTCACCACACAGAGGAGTGAAGTACTTATACTTGCTGCAACATGGATCTACCTTGACAACACTGAGAGAAAGCAACCAAACACAAAAGACTTCATAAGGCTTGATTCCATTTATCAGAAGTGTCTGTAATAGGCAAACCCACAGGAATGAGATTAGTGTTTTCCATGGTCTGGGGGGTTGTGGATAGTTAGTGATTACTAACGGAGAAGGCAACGGCACCCCACTCCAGTACTCTCGCCTGATAAATCCCACGGACAGAGGAGCCTGGTGGGCTGCAGTCCATGAGGTTGCTAAGGGTTGGACACAACTGAGCGACTTCACTTTCACTTTTCACTTCCATGCATTGGAGAAGGAAATGGCAACCCACTCCAGTATTCTTGCCTGGAGAATCCCAGGGACAGAGGAGCCTGGTGGGCTGCCGTCTATGAGGCTGCACAGAGTTGGACACGACTGAAGCAACTTAGCAGCAACAGCAGTGATTACTAATGTGTACAGAGTTCCTCCTGGGACATGATGCAAATGTTCTAAAATGAAAATGGGATGCATGAGGCAGGATGCTCAGGGCTGGTGCACTGGGATGACCCTGAGAGATGGGATGGAGAGGGAAGCGGGAGGGAAGGTCAGGATGGGGAACACATGTACACCCAGGGCTGATTCGTGTGACTGTATGCCAAAATCCACCACAATACTGTAAAGTAATTAGCCTCCAATTAAAATTTTTAAAAAATGAAAATGGGGCTGATAGTTGCCCAACACTTGAATGCACCCCAAACCACTGAATTTGTGTAATTTGAAAGAGTGTATCTTGTGGTTAGCAAATGGTATTCTCAATAAAATTGCTGTTTTAAAAATAAAATAAGTAAACATCTACCATCTGCAACCTGTATCAACAACTAGGAAATTTTTATTAGATATAGAGTTATAGTTTCTGCTTTCAAATAATTGCAATATTGCAGTTGCAAGAGTAATATTAAAATGATTAAATAATAACAATGAAATAAAATGGTCGATTAATTACACAATATGAACAGGAACCAGGGGACTTCAGTTTTTCCAAAGATGTATGTTAACTCAGATAATCTGTAAATTTGAATTAGGATTCTGACTTTTATTAGTTAAAAATGAAACCCCACCTCTTTTTATCTTTAAAACATTCAGTGTTGTTGTGAAGGTGAGAAATAAAGTGTTTAGCAGCAAACCACAGCTATTTTTATAAGCTCAAAAGGCCTCACTGAAAAAACAGAATTTGAGTCCATCTTTAAAAGATGACAGAAATTGGGTAAATAAAGTGGAGAATGTTCTCATTTGAATATCAGCAAACAGTGTCTCAGAAGCCATTCTGCTTTTGCTCAGAATGCAGAGGCTCAGAGATGCACCTTAATAGTGTCTAATACACTCAAAATTCATTTTCCCCTGAAAATGAGGCATCGCTTGCAATCTAGCAACCAAGTACAGTATCAGGAATTCCCTCGCCACTTTTCTGGGCTTAATAGACTAATTACTCTGGCTGAGTTTTAATCCCAGTTTAGCTGCAATCTCCATGGGCTCCTCCTGTGATTCTTCACTCCAGATGTTGTGTTTAACCAATCAATTTGAAACACACCTTGTACAAACATGTCAGGCTTTCTAATTCCTTTCTGAATTAATTCTTGTTCAACCCACCTTTTACCATGATGGAGTTTAAGCTGGCCTGTACCACCTGACCCAGAACTCCAAAATTTCCCCAGCTTGCTTGTCTTACATCCTTTTAATATTGCAAAAGCAGCAAAATTTGCTTCAGTAGAATTTGGAAGCAAGGGGCTTCCAGGGGTAAGACTGCCGGGGATGTTCTCTGAAGACTGATTTCCTTATTGACGTTCTTTCATTTAGACTCATTATTGGACAGGTTGGAGAAGGCAATGGCATCCCACTCCAGTACTCTTGCCTGGAAACTCCCATGGACGGAGGAGCCTGGTGGGCTGTAGTCCATGGGGTCACTGAGTCAGACACGACTGAGCGACATCACTTTCATTTTTCACTTTCATGCATTGGAGAAGGAAATGGTAACCCACTCCAGTGTTCTTGCCTGGAGAATCCCAGGGATGCCGGAGCCCAGTGGGCTGCCATCTGTGGGGTTGCACAGAGTCGGACATGCCTGAAGTGACTTAGCAGCAGCAGCAGCAGCATGGACAGGTTGCCAAAATTTCTAAATCCATGCAAAAGCAATTTAAAACCAGTGAGAATTGGACACTGTCGCTTTATTCATCTTTATATCCAGAAGAGCATGGGGTTCTCGACTTTTTTTTTTTTTCCATGAAAAGGAAGTGTCATCGATCATAGCTGTGTCCTGGCTGGCCTCCTAGCTATATCATCAGAGAAGGCTGAGCTAGTTGGAGCTGCTGCACTGCAGGGACCATCTTCCTCCGAGATCCCCGCGGACCACGTTGTAAACAGCACCATCTCCGTACTCGGCGAAACGGCTCTTCCCAACCGGAAATCGGCTGCACCTCTCAGGGCTGATGCTTAAAATCTGAAGAAAGACTGGACTCAACACACTAACGAGTTGCACGGGTCCCTCACCACAAGGCAGCGAGCCAAAATGTGATCCTCAGACAAATATTTCTCTCTTGCTCAAGGCTGTCTACCTTACAGTTCCTGAGTAGCAGGAATCAGTCACACTTGCATTTTAATCTTAACCCTAACTGCCAATAGGAATGACGTAAGCTAGCCATTTTCTAGAAATACTTTGTTTGCAGAAAACTTTTCTGTGGTAAGTGTTGTGGGGGAAAAATACCTACTCTAATTATTGTTTGTAAAAACAAAACAGCTATTAGATTTGACCTCAAAGTAGCATTCTATAACTATTTCCTAGACCAACTGCAATTCCAACACATAGTAGAGCAGTGACAACTTGTAATACAACCTGAAAACACTGAAAACACTACATAATCTAAAAATATTACAGGTGGCTGATGAAACTTTTTCTCACTGTCCCTTAGTCATACCATATATGCGCTTAATCGCTCAGTTGTGTCCAACTCTTTGGGACACCATGGACTGTAGTCTGCCAAGCTCTTGTGTCCACAGGGATTCTCCAGGCAAGAATCCTGGAGTGGGTTGCCACGCCCTCCTCCAGAGGATCTTCCCAAACCAGGGATCAAACCCAGGTCTTCCACTTTACAGGTAGATTCTCTACTGTCTGAGCCACCAGGAAAGCCCAGGAAAACTGGAGTGGGTAGCTCACCCCTTCTCCAGCAGATCTTCTTGACCCAGGACTTAAACTGCTGTCTCCTGCGTTGCAGGCAATTTCTTGACCAGCTGAGCTGTCAGGGAAGCCCCATTAAAGTCTATTCACTCTAAAGTTTATTTCCCATAACATAGTCTTTAATCTTTAGGAAAACACATGAAAACTTCATTTCCAGGGCCCCATCCTATTTACTTACACTGGCACGAAATGATAACATGCCTTGATTTACAGATCTCTGTGCACGGACAGCGCAGGTACAGCCTTTTAGATAAATCAGGATTTCGAGGGACTTGGTGGCTCAGTGTCGAAGATTCTGCCCGCCAAATGAGGGGACACAGGTTCGATCCCTGGTCCAGGAAGATCGCATGTGCCGTGGGCAACACAGCCTGTGCACCACAGCTGTTGATCTGTGCTCTAGAGTCCGGAGCTGCAACTACGGAGCCCACCTGGCACAGCTGCTAAAGCCTGCGTGCCCCAGTGCCCATGCTCTGCAGCATCAGAAGCCCTTGCCCCTCCACTCGAGAGTAGCCCCCAGTCGCTGCAGCGAGCAAAATGCCCGTGCAGCAGTGAAGACCTGGCAGAGCCAAATAAACAAAATTTAAAAACAATTTTTAAAGAGTTTGAATATTTTTTGTCTCTTAAGCCTATGTTTGTCTCTTCAGTTCAGTTCAGTTCAGTTCAGTCACTGAGTCGTGTCTGACTCTTTGTGACGCCATGGACTGCAGCATACCAGGCCTCCCTGTCCATCACCAACTCCCAGAGCTTGCTCAAACTCATGTCCATTGAGTCGGTGGTGCCATCCATCCATCTCATCCTCTGTCTCCCCTTCTCCTCCTGCCCTCGATCTTTCCCAGCATCGGGGTCTTTTCCAAGGAGTCGCCTCTTCGTATCAGATGGCCAAAGGGCTTCCCTAGTGGCTCAGCTGGTAAAGAATCTGCCTGCAATGCAGGAGACCCCGGTCCAATTCCTGGTTCAGGAAGGTCTGCTGGAGAAGGGAGCGACTACCCACCCTAGTGTTCTTGGGCTTCCCTAGTGGCTCAGCTGGTAAAGAATCTGCCTGCAATGCAGGAGACCTCAGTTCAGTTCCTAGTTCCAGACGACCTGCTAGAGAAGGGAGGGACTACCCACTCCAGTATTCTGGCCTGGAGAATTCCATGGATTGTATAGTCATTGGGGTCCCAAACAGCCGGAGATGACTGAGTGACTTTCACTTTCAGTCCTATCTTTAGAGGAGCAAGTCACCAGTGGCAGGGCGGAACAGATACTAAGAGCACAATCTGGGACTTACGAGCATCTTCAAAGTCAGTTCCTAATATCAGCTTACCTAACGTCTCTGTCTTTATTCAAAATAAATTTTAATTTTGAAATACATGAATCTTAGCCCTATTTGAAGAAGAAGGGGTGGGGGGGAGTTGTCAAAAGCTTCTGACCAGGAAATCCCCCTCAAAAGTCCAGAAGAGTCTCAAAATGGTGAAATCGATCTGGCTGTTGATTTTTAAAGACTAGACAGACAGCACCAGCCAAGTCGTTCCCATGGCAACCGTCGAGGCAGCACCGCCTCCGCCCACTCCGCACAGTACTCACTCCGGAACTCCTTTCCACCCAGCAGAACTTATCTGACATCTCCATTGCGGCTGCCTGGGTCAGAACTCCCCTTTGAAGGGGTTTCAAAGTAAAACAAGATAAGAAGCACCTTTTCAAAAGGAATCTTTCTGGAGGAGGCTGTGATGTGAAAGAGTGGAGTGCAAGTTGGCCAATATCTTCCCCAGAGCACTTTCTTCTCTTTGTCACAGATAAGATAAGTCAGCATGTCAAAGGGTGGGGCCTTGGGGAGGAGAGTGCCACCAGATGAGACTGAGAGGGTCCCTGTGCTCCCATCATCTGGGGGAAACTGCTGCTGTGCCGGGCAGGCAGACTGGCTGGCTGTTCACCCTGCTAGGCCAGGAGGCGTCCAGGAAAGACTGTAAAACAGAGAAGTGATGGAGTCCCTGAATCTGTGAGTGGTAACCAGATGGTAATACACAAACTGGGGCTTCCCGAGTGGCTCAGTGGTAAGGAACCTGCCTGCCAGTGGAGGAGACACAGGTTCAGTCCTTGGAGTGGGGAGGCAGTGGCAGGCAGTCCACTCCTGTATTCTTGACTGAGAAATCCCGTGGAAAGAGGAGACTGGTGGGCTACGGTCCATGGGGTCACAGACAGCCAGACAGGACTGAGCAAGTAAACAACAGCAGCAACAACAAATATATACAAACCATGGGGAATTAGATCTGAGGGTTGGAGCTAATTAATTATGCTGGTTATTTCAGTTCAGTTCAGTTCAGTCGCTCAGTCGTGTCCGACTCTTTGCAACCCCATGAATCGCAGCACACCAGGCCTCCCTGTCCATCACCATCTCCCGGAGGTCACTCAGACTCATGTCCATCGAGTCCATGATGCCATCCAGCCATCTCATCCTCAGTCGTCCCCTTCTCCTCCCGCCCCCAATCCCTCCTAGCATCAGAGTCTTTTCCAATGAGTCAACTCTTCGCATGAGGTGGCCAAAGTATTGGAGTTTCAGCTTTAGGATCATTCCTTCCAAAGAAATCCCAGGGTTGATCTCCTTCAGAAAGGACTGGTTGAATCTCCTTGCAGTCCAAGGGACTCTCAAGAGTCTTCTCCAACACCACAGTTCAAAAGCATCAATTCTTCGGGGCTCAGTTTTCTTCACAGTCCAACTTTCACATCCATACATGATCACAGGAAAAACCATAGCCTTGACTAGGCGGACCTTAGTTGGCAAAGTAATGTCTCTGCTTTTGAATATACTATCCAGGTTGGTCACAACTTTTCTTCCAAGGAGTAAGCGTCTTCTAATTTCATGGCTACAATCACTATCTGCAGTAATTTTGGAGCCCTAAAAAATAAAGTCTGACACTGTTTCCACTGTTTCCCCATTTATTTCCCATGAAGTGATGGGACCGGATGCCATGATCTTCGTTTTCTGAATGTTGAGCTTTAAGCCAATTATTTCACTCTCCTCTTTCACTTTCATCAAGAAGCTTTTTAGCTCCTCTTCACTTTCTGCCATAAGGGTGGTGTCATCTGCATATCTGAGCTTATTGATATTTCTCCTGGCAGTCTTGATTCCAGCTTGTGTTTCTTTCAGTCCAGCGTTTCTCATGACGTACTCCGCATATAAGTTAAATAAGCAGGGTGACAATATACAGCCTTGACATACTGCTTTTCCTATTTGGAACCAGTCTGTTGTTCCATGTCCAGTTCTAACTGTTGCTTCCTGACCTACATACAGATTTCTCAAGAGGCAGGTTAGGTGGTCTGGTATTCCCATCTCTTTCATAATTTTCCACAGTCTATTGTGATCCACACAGTCAAAGGCTTTGGTATAGTCAATAAAGCAGAAATAGATGTTTTTCTGGAACCCCCGTGGGCCTTCAATAGCAACACGTCTTGAAGTTAGTACACTATAATTTGGTTGAATTTGTCAGTGTTCGCTTCTTTCATAGTACATAATTGTGAAATAACCTCAGTTCTTTGTCTCCTTACAGATAGTGAGGTAGCTTTGAAAAGAAGAATTTTGTTTTCAACTTAGAAGGTATTTTGCACCACATTCTTGAGAAATAGTGAAGCCTAGTAGCTTAGCAGTAAAGAATCTACATCTCATGCATTGCAGGCAATTGAATGAGGGTTTGATCCCTGGGTCAGGAAGATCCCCTGGAGGAGGCCATGGCAACCCACTCCTGTATTCTTGCCTGGAGAATCCAATGGACAGAGGAACCTGGCGGGCTACAGTCCATGGGGTCAAAAAGAGTCAGATGCAACTGAGCACTCACACATACATTAACATGAAATTTCAATTCATACAGATTCCCCTGTAAATTAAGAAAGAGTTTAGGAGAAAAGTCTCGTGCCACAAAGGAACCAGTTTGATGGGCCTTTGTGTTCATTTGTAATGTTTCACTAAGAAAACAGGAGCTGAGAAGGCGCATGACTAAGGCAAACGTCCATGGTGTCTATAAAGAGCCCTCCAGGATTTCTGTTCTGAGCTGCTCCACACTAAACCTGACACCCTGGGGGTGTCCAGCGGAGCGGCTCCAGCTGCAGGGGTGCTGCAAAAGGGGGCTTTTTGAGGAAAGCTGAAGGCAAGGAGCATGGTTAGCTTGAAAGTGAACGCTGAGAGAAGCGTCATAACTGCCTTCTGCGTGCTAGCGTGTCACACTTTATGCAAGGCATGATGCTTAATTGTGTTATTTCAGGAGACAGAAGAGGAAGCCGCAGGACTGCCAAAAATAGTGGGGAGGCTTTCTAATAACTAAAGATAAGGGAACTGGAATGGGCGTCCTTGGAAAGGCTTGAGTTACCTGTCATGAAAAGTCGTGCAAAGGCTGCGGAAGGTTAGATCTGCTAATAAGAAAAAGAGCTTACAGACAGTTTCTGAGGAGAACAGCCACCCTCAACTCCTTCTGCTATGACAGTTTCCTCTGTGTCCGGTCACGGGAGTGTCAGCAGTTGGTGGCGTCTCTGAGCTGCTGCAGCGCAAAGAGCCCCTGTAACCGATGAGCCACCCAGCTGGCACGGCCTTAGCTTAACTCGCGTGAAGACGCAAACACTGGTGACCGGACATGGCAAAGCTCGATGCGGACCGTCTCAGCGCGTTTGCTCTGAATCTAGATTTCTTCACCTACTAGTCCTTGCCGCCACGCCTGCAGCCTGGAAGCAGTTATAGACAGTACTCAGCGAGCGTGGCGGTGTGCCAATACAGCTTTAGCTGTGGCCATTGACATTTGAACTTCATGCAAACTTCATGTATTATCAATTCTTCTTCTTTTGATATTTGCCAACCATTCAAAACTGTAGAAATCTACTAATAGCTTACAGGCCATCCCCCCAAAAAATTGGGATTTGGCTTGTAGGCTGTAGTTTGATCTAGCATGTTCTAAAAGCTACTGCCTTACTTAGAAACGGTTTGGGGATATATGGCCACTCTGAGTATTCAGAGGTAATTGTAGTGGTTGTAATCTTGATTGCATATGCTGGTGGAAAGGTAATTTTTATTTTCTTTGTTTTAGAGATTTTTATGGGAACCATTTTTGAAGTCTTTATTGAATCTGTTATAGTACTTGTTTCTGCTTCCTGTTTTGGTTTTTTGGCCGAGAATCATGTGGGATCTTAGTCCCCTAGCTAGGGATCAAACCTGCACCCCCTGCAACGGAAGGCGAAGTCTTAACCACTGGACTGCCAGGGAAGTCACTGGAAAGGTGATTTTTCAAAAAGTGCCGTGACCGGTTGCTGTCATTGCTGTGCAACAGCCACGTCTCGGGCTAGAATATAAGCTCTAACATCTCTCTCACAGCTTACTTGTCTCAGACACAACTGCACTGCATCCTGGAGACAGGTGGGTTGAGCACAAACGCCTGTGGGATGCAGGTAAGGACAGCATAGTTTCATCTGAGAGAATGGAAGCTTCAAATTTCAAAGTCCAACTTAATTGGAGGAGTGGACCATACCTACACGACAGCAAAGAAGCGTGTGATCACTTTCTATCCCACAGAAAATCTGAGACTAGCTTACCAATCTCGTTTAAATAGAATCTGCTGAAGGTACTCTAAAAATGGCACGGTTTGGTGTCGACACTGTTTATTTCCCTGACCTTGGCAGGATCCATGAAGGACGTCGGTGACCCTCACTTATTCACTACTGTTTAGAATTAGGTAATGGAAAGTGACAAGGTTATCTAAACACAAATTCAATGTAAGCTTAATCTCATTCTTTCATAATAGAAATTTCAGCCCGGAGCCGGTCTGCTCTGAAAGATGCCTTTCTCTAGGGCTGTGGCTTCTGCTCCAATCTATGATTCAGAGATCAAAGAAATGGAAATTAACAACCAACTCCAGTATTCTTGCCTGGAGAGTTCCACGGCCAGAGGAGCCTGGCGGGCTACAGTCCATACGGCTGCAAAGAGCCAGACATGACTAAAATGACTTAGCATGTACATCTGTAATAACACATACTTATGTTTATAAAATAAAATGCCGTAGATTAAAATAATGCAGAAACTTGGGGAAACTATAGAGCAGCTAGCATTTCCAAGCCGTCTAGAGAAACCTGAGATATATTAATCATTGAAAGCCAAACAGAACCAGCGGTTCATCTGCTGACAAATCAGTGGAGTTCATTCCAGCTTCAGGATGGGCATGAGAACTGAACCCACTCACTGACAGTTTATTCAAGGGCAATTTAGACCCGAGCCAAAATAATTCTATCTCAAAAGATTCTGGTCTTCCGTACCCATGGCAGAAGTTCAAGTTGGGCAATATCCGATCTCCAACCACAAAATAGCCTGGTCGAGATAAATGCTTATTAGTTTCATCTTGGATGCTTACATTCTTAGCTTTTCTAAATTCTCAGTAGTATCTGTTGGCATTATTTACCAACTTTCTTCCTCTTATTATAGTCTTAAATTGTATGCTTCTGTCTTACTTTAAAACAAAATAGAAATAAACATGCTTTCCTAATAAATCAAATGTGGGCATTTCTTTGTTTTAAGATGATTCACAAAGCAATGATCAAGAAGTGGATGATGAATAACCCAAAAATGGGAGTATGATTCCAGGAGCAAATTCTTATTAAAAAAAAAAAGATAATATTCATTCTTTGAACCTGCAATTTATTTCAATTTTAAGATTTACCCTAGGGAAATTATCAGGTTTTTCTTACTAGAATAGATGTTGAAGCATGACTCATCAAAGGAAAATTGGAAATAATTTAAGTAACTAATGCTTTGAGTGAGCTTCTTCAATTTGAACATCCCTTTAAGAAAAACCTAACTAGTATTTTGTTGTTCCTGAAATGAGCCATTAAGCCCATCAAGGCATCTGGCTATTTCATGCTTCACTAAATTAAACCAATGCAGCCTCTTCTGCTTCTCCAAGTGTAGAAATGCCAGGTAGCTGTTAGAAGGGCAATCAAATTAAAATGGAAAATCTTGTACAGAAAGAAAGGGGTGCAATCAAGTTATGGGAAAAACTCAGTAGGGAAAAAGTCCTCATACCAAAATCAAAGAATGCTTTGTAGGATGCCATATTCAATTGAATATACTCAGTTGAAATCACTTTTTAAAAACATTCTGCATATTTCTATTCAAGGCAATTTGCAAGAATAAGATTTCATTTCGATGGGAAATAGAATAACACCCCAGATGAAAACCTTTATTTTTTTTCTGATTAATTTCCATTCAATAGAACATGTACTGTTTTGGACACAGCCCTGAGCTGCGGCAAAGACTTTAAGGTTCGAAGAGTTTGCTTGGATTGTGTTCAAGGGGCTTTGTGCCCACATCAGAGAACCTGATTATACGGTTGCTTTTCAGGTCCTGTCATCTGTCACAGAAAGCTTTTCTTTCATATAAATTCTGTTTACTGAAATTATCTTGTAAACCACTTATTTTCAATGTTATGGGAGAGAGGAATACACTTCATGAAATCCAGTAAGTCATGAAACTCCAGTAAGACGGGGGAACTTTCCAGACTGTTTTTGTTCAGTCACTAAATCATGTCTGATTCCTTGCAACCCTGTGGACTGCAGCACACCAGGCTTCCCATTCGTCACCCTCTCCCGGAGCTTGCTCAAACTCATACTCACTGAGTCAGTGATGCCATCCAACCATCCCATCCTCTGTTTTCCCCTTCTCCTGCCTTCAATCTTCCCCAGCATCAGGGTCTTTTTCAGTGAGTCGGCTCTTCCCATCAAGTGGCAGAGTACTGGAGCTTCAGCTTCAATATCAGTCCTTCCAATGAATATTCAGGACTTATTTCCTTTAGGATTGACCGGTTTGATCTCCTTGCAGTCCAAGGGACCCTCAAGAGTCTTCTCAGGCACCACAGTTCGAAAACATCACTTCTTTGGTGCTCAAAGGAAAAAGAGTAGCAAAGTCTAGAGAAAACTGTATTTTCTTTTTCTTTTTTTTTTTTTTTTTTGAGAAAACTGTATTTTTAAAAGGAGGTGGTAAACTGCCAGAAGCTACACAGCAAACAGAAAAGAATGCATGGAATTCAGCAACAAGGCGGCCACTGCAGGATTCAGGGAACGATGACGGCCGAAGCTAGAGATCATGAATCTTCTTTACTATTCTTTCTCCAGCACCTGGAAGATTGTAGAAAATCAGTAGGTTTGTGGAATTAATAAATGAATACATTGACAGATTAATTTGAACGGAGGAAGAGATTAAGAGAGATTCACTTATTTGACAAAAAAGTAATGAGATGATCTCTGTGCGGCCAGATCTACTATAGGGGCTGCTGGTAAAACAGTGAACAAAATGGAAAGGTCTTCCTCCTCTCAGGGAACGCACTTTAGTCGCGTGGAGCTCCGGGATGAACAGGTAAGCGGCTGCACAACAGCAAACTTTCCGCTTACATCTCTGGCCGCTTCTCAGCCGCCTTTGCTGTTTTCTCTCTTCTCCCTCAGGTCTGCAGTTGGTGATCCTGAGACTTGGCTCAAATCCTTCAGTTTTTCTTCTGAACGCTCTATCTGGGCAATTGTACACATCTTCATTTAAATATATATATATTATTCACATGTTGACGGCATCTAAATTTCTGAACTCAACTAAAATCTGTCTTTATTCTCTTAACTATGTCCAGTTCCCAGAACAAAGTCGGCACACGGTAGGCCCTTAAATTTGTGGACTCATCTGTTCGATGGTTCTCTCCCCTGAGCTTCAGGATCAAAGCTCCTGTGAGCATCTCTGCTTGAATATCCCATAAAACAGGCTCCATAGAAAGCCCAACGCTTCCTCCACCAAACTCCCAGCTTCAATGCTGCTTCCTCATTGCATGCAGTTGCCATCAACATGGTTGTCCACACGAGTTCAGCTCAGTTCAGTCGCTCAGTCGTGTCCGACTCTGCGACCCCGTGGACGGCGGCATGCCAGGCCTCCCTGTCCATCGCCAAGTCCACACTCGACCTCCACGCCATTCTTGACTTCTTTGCCTCAGCCCTCTACATCCAACTGGCCACTGAGTCTTCTTGTTTTATCATTTAATACTCTTTCAGTTGACACGAAGCAGAAATGTCAGCTTCATCTTCAGTGAAACTAGGAGATCCTTCAATCGCCCAGCCCCTCCCCTCTCCAAAAGCAGGGTGTTGCCCAAGAGATTTCAGGGGAATGCAAGCCTCCTGCTCTGTATGTACATACTGAGGCCATTTCCTGGGGTGGCGCAGTGGTAAAGAACCTGCCTGCCAATGCAGGAGATGCAAAAGATGTGGGTTTTATCCCTGGGTCAGGAAGGTGCCCTGGGGTAAGAAGTGGCAGCCCACTCCAGTAGTCTTGCCTGGAAAGTCCGGTGGACAGGGGAACCTGGCGGGCTCCAGACTATGGGTCACAACGAGTCCAACACGACTGAGTATGCGCGAGTGTACGTACTGAAACGACCAGCACTCTTTTTGCATCCACCAACTAGAGGTTTTTAAGTGATTACACTAACTTTGAATTAGGAAATATTGAAAGTATTAACAGAGCCAACAAATCATATATATCCCAAAATGGCTATTTGAATGCAACTATTATTAAATCTTAGAAAATATATACAGCTGTAATATATTTCTGCAATCAGAATTACCTTTAAAAGCACTAACCATCCATTTATTTTTAAATGAATAGAAATTCATTTTACTTAATAGTTCTAAAAGTGAAAAGATACAAGGGACAAAATCGGAGTGTTGATTTCCTATTGATTTTCCATGGATACAAATAAAACTAAATACGATTGTGTTTGGGGATAAAAGAGTTCTTTTTTAAAAAAATAATGGGTTGAAAATATCTCAAAACAGCACAATTTTCAGTAATACTAGCTTCAAACTCAAGAAAAATAGGGGCAAACATGAGATGGTTGATTTTTCACAAGCCTGAACAACATTTAAACCACACAAAAAGCCTTTTAGATGAATCATTTAAAAAGAAAAAAAGAGTTCACAGAGAAAAGTAGAGTATGGGTCAAATTTCTCAGTAATATAGGGAATGCTCCGGGAGATGGTGATGAACAGGGAGGCCTGGCATGCTGCGATTCATGGGGTCACAAAGATTCAGACACAACTGAGCGACTGAACTGAACTGAACTGATAATCAGTGTGGGAAATCTGTTATTAACTTGCTGATGACATGTAGTATGTAAGTTTCAATATAAGATTTGGTATCCAAGTCCCAAGCCTCAAAAGTAATCATTACTGTTACAGTTTCACCCTTCCTTGACTTGATAAGGCCCTTCTCCTTGGAAATATAAACAAGATTGATAAACTTTTAGGCAAACTCATCAAGAAAAAGAGGGAGAGAACTTCATGTACTTTTAAAGGAAAAGGTAGAATGAGAAGGACCCTGGCCTGGAAAGGAGGGGCCTCTCTCCCCTGCCTGGTTACTGATTTTTGCAAATCCTTTCCCTTTGGGTCTGAATTGTTATGAACACATCATATGTTTTCACTCATAAACTGCTGGAAGTTCTGATATCTTGAGATATTTTGAGCTCCCAAATCTCTGAGTTCTGGTCTTCCTGAGCATCATAGGTGTAAGTGAGATATTTCTGCCTCTCAGTGGTAATAACAATTTTTGCCAGAGCTATTAATTTGGCCTTTTCATACCAAGTTAAGTGGAAGTGGAAGCAGTGACAGACTTTACTTTCTTGGGCTCTAAAATCACCGTGGACAGTGACTGCACCCCTGAAATTAAAAGACAGTTGCTCTTTGGAAGAAGAGCTATGACAAACCTAGACAGTGTATTAAAAAGTAGAGACATCACTTTGCCGACAAAGGCCCGTATAGTCAAAGTTTTTCCAATACTCATGTATGGATATGAGAGTTGGACCATAAATAACGCTGAGCATCAAAAAATTGATGCTTTTGAATTTTAGTGTTGGAGAAGACTCTTGAGAGTCCCTTGAACTGCAAGGAGATCCAACCAGTCCATCCTGAAGGAAATCAACCCTGAATATTCATTGGATGGACTGATGCTGAAGCTGAAACTCCAATATTTTGGCCACCTGATGCAAAGAGCTGACTCATTGGAAAAGACCCTAATGCTGGAAAAGATTGAAGGCAAAAGGAGAAGGGAACAATAGAGGATGAGATGGTTAGACAGCATCACCAACTCAATAGATGCGAATCTGAGCAAACTCCAGGACAGGGGAGCCTGGCATGCTGCAGTCCATGGGGTCTCAAAGCGTCAGACATGACTTAGCAACTGAACAACAATTAATTTGGCCATTGATCGAAGACTGGGTGACTGCTCTTTCATAATCAGCCCTGCCTTACTCATGACCTGCTTTCTAAATCCTGTGTACTTTGTTTATTCCTCCCTACCCACTATTAAGTGTTATTTTTACTATGATCTTTCATGTTTGTAGGTCTTACTTCTGCCCCTAGACTGAAAGCCCCTTGCAGATAGATGCTCTGTCTGGGTATCTCTGCATCACTCACAGGAAGCCAGGACACCATAAGCCTCCATCAGTCTGGGCTGATTTGATTCGCATTTGAATCTCATTGTCTTTGGGAAGAAGGTGATCTTACCTATGACATTTTACAAATCACTGAATAACAGAAATCTGTACAGTAAAGAGCTTTGTTGCCCTTTTTGCTTCTTTCTATACAAATAAAACAAGCTGTGCTTGTAGGACAAAGACATCAGCAGCATCGGAGTCTGGTGGGTGCCTCCTCCTGGGTCCCTCCACACCTACGATCACCCACGGCCTGGTCACCAGCCCACGATGTAGAAAGGTGGGTCTTGACCCCCGTGCATGTGTGTGTGTTTCCCACCTGAGGCTGTGTTCCATCTGGCTCCTCCAGGGGTCTACTTTGTTTATTCCAGCGCCGCTCAGCTGGCCTTCATCACGCTGGCCTTTAGCTGCTCCTGGAGAGGGATATGGGCAGGGGTGAGTGGACTGGAGGTGTCCGAGGTGAGAGGTTCTCCGTCCTGCCTTCTGACTGCCCAGCCTGCTTCACTTTCCTCCCTCTGGTCAAGCAGATTAGACCTGATGGTGTGCATTCCTCATTCGCATGGGTGTGTGTGAGTGCTAAGTTGCTTTAACTGTGTCCGACTCTGTGTGACCCATGGACTGTAGCCCACCAGGCTCCTCTGTCCATGGAATTCTCCAGGGCAAGAATACTGGAGTGGGTTGCCACGTCCTTCTCCAGGGGATCTTCCTGACCCAGGGATCAAACCTCTGTTTCCTGGACTGGGAGGCAGATCCTTTATCTGAGCCACCAGTATGAACAAATCTCATCCTCACCTTGAAAAACCTGAAAACCCAGCACAGTTAACTCCGCTTTCCAAAACCCATTAAGCAGTCGAGAGGGTTCTTAAAAATATTCCCAGATTTTGACTCCTAAATGTACTTTGTGATAAGTCTTTTTCCTCAATAGTCAATGCTTTGATTTCAACATAAGACCATTTCACATGATTTAAAAATCCTTTAAAGGTTGACTACATTAAGGAGAGTCTGCAAAAGTCTACATAAAGCCCTTTCATAGAAAAATGCAATTATGCCCAGAGCTTTTCCATGTTTAGCATTGTTCAGAACGTTATAAATACTAGCTAATGGAATGTTATTTACATGAAGTTTAATGCTGCACCTTGATGCTTAATCACAGCTGCACAGAAGGCCACGTAGACTATACAGTTTTCTCCATTACGAGGTGGTTAAAGGGTCTGTTTCCCTCAGAATTGCTCCAGGTTTTCCTTCCCTAGACTAGTGGAGTGGCTTGCTCAGATTCCTAACTCCAGTGTTATTAATGTACTTTAAACTCTTGCCCCCCTTTTTATGAACATGGAAACCATACATTTTTAAAAAAAATACTCCTTAATGTACCAAAATAAACCAGATGCCATGGTTAAAATGCAATGGTAGCCATGGAACTGAACACCGTGTAGACACCAGTCTACACTGCTGACTTCAGACACCGCCCTCCATCCCTGGAGCCCCTCCAGGTACTCCTTCCCAGGAGGTGCTGGGGTTGCGGGGGGGTGGGGTCACCTCTTCTCTGCAACGAGAGGATCTGCCCATGAGCTACAGGACAGTAGACAGACAGAGAGCAAGCCATAATGAACTGGTGATTGCTTAATTAGCTTACTTTTTCAAATATAAAACAGTCAACAGGAGGTAAGCCCCCTAAAAAAGTGGGGGCCAGTTGGCAGCAAACAAGAAAACAAGCGATGGACAGAGTCAGGAAGAAGCAGGGGCATTTGAAAAAGTCCATGTTTATCCAGGGGGCCTCCCCGCTGGCTCAGCCGTAAAGAACCCACCTCTAATGCAGGAGACCCAGGAGAGGCGGGTTTGATCTCTGGGTGGGGAAGATCCCCTGGAGAAGGAAAGGCAACCCACTCCAGTCTTCTTGCCTGGAGCAGCCCATGGACAGAGGGCCCTGGCGAGCTGCCGTCCATGGGGTCTCAAAGAATCGGGCATGACTGAGTGACTTTCACTCACTCAGTGAATCTGGGTGTGGAGCAGCCCTTCAGTGCAGGCGGGATGTGCGTCTGGACACAGGGGCGCAGTCCTCTGTCTGGGTTCCAGCATTTGGGAGAAGCAAGGCTGACGGCCCAGATGCTCCTAGCTGCCTGTGCAGCCCTGTTACAGCTCACAGATTTGGGAGGGAAGGCAAAGATCTGCAAAAGAACTGGGGAGAGCTTCCAGGAGAGGCTTGTGCAAAGGACTCTGGTGGTGGTACGATTGCAGAAGACGGACAGAAGTCGAGGTCCCTTGGGCATCAGAGAACTAGGCATCAGCAGTCATTGGTACTTACTTTGGCCTCTAGGTTTATTAGCATTGGACAATATTTGTCAGAATTAGATTTATTAAAATCTCTGCATACAACCCATGCCGTTGCATGCGGATTTTTAAATCGATAATTCATTCTCTTCGAGAATAGCTGTCTTGTTTTCCTATTTTTTATTGTCTCAGTGTGAGTATTTTTAAAGCTACCAAGTTCATTACTAAGACCTTGGTGTCGCACTGCCACTATTTTCCTGACAGCAAGTTCCCTTTAATTTGAGTTTTCTTGTTTTAAGTAGAAGAGGTGATCATATAACGTTTCGAGGTAGATTTGTAACACTGGAATCAGTGAGAGTTTTGCTAGATTCTTTGGGATTTAGTTAGCTGCTGCTGCTTCTTTTCCTTTTGAAATGAAATAATCATTTCCTGAGTAAAGAAATGCATGTTTAATTGCAGAGCTAAGTGTGGAGTTTCATGGTGTATAATTTTAATTCTCTGAAAGTCAATCTGAACCAACCACTGTTCTTACTGACTGCAGCTTGAAGCCTAGGAATATTTACTTCCTCTACAGTTATTTAAAAATAATTCTGTAAAATGTTCCTATAAAAGGTTGAGTCATACGATGCAAACATATTTAAATTGTCAAAAAAATCCCAAAGCATAGAATATGCATTATTATTTGTTAGAATAAGAAATTGATGCAATAGAAAAGGTAAAAATTTTGAAGACAGATTTTTAACCATACACTCACCAAGTCAATTATCCTCTTTGAGCTTAATATTCTATGTCATAAATAGACATCTTATTTTTGGCACATAATAAATAGAAGCTGAAAATATGCAACTGAAACAAATGAGAAAGTTAAAAACTTGATTTATCTTATATCCCTGCAAAAGTTTCTGAAAAAAAATCGATGATTTTACAAAAGCATAAATCTGACCTTTGATTATTATAGAGAACAAAATATACCATGCATTTGTGTAAGCTGCTTTCTTACTAACATATTAGCACCGATTGCTTCTAAGAGAGCCAAAAACCCAGAAATAAATCAGAATGCTTCCAAACACCCACAAGTGCTGTCATAAAGTCAGGGACCTTAAACTCATTCACTCCATCCTAAAAGAATCCCTTATAATATTTAAAGAAACTATGATCACAATTTTAAAAGCTGCTGCTGCTGCTGCTGCTAAGTCACTTCAGTCGTGTCCGACTCTGTGTGACCCCATAGACGGCAGCCCACCAGGCTCCCCCAACCCTGGGATTCTCCAGGCAAGAATACTGGAGTGGGTTGCCATTTCCTACTCCAATGCATGAAAGAGAAAAGTGAAAGTGAAGTCGCTCAGTCTGTCCGACTGTTAGCGACCCCATGGACTGCAGCCCACCAGGCTACTCCGTCCATTGGATTTTCCAGGCAAGAGTACTGGGGTGGGGTGCCATTGCCTTCCCCGAATTTAAAAGCTACTATAGATAAATTAAAAAGATAAGAAGCAACAACGATAGACAGGTCATGCAATAAGAAAAACAAGCTGCTAAGAAATACCAAGGAAAAAATCAATTTCAGTAGTAATCAAAGAACTACAGATTTAAAAAAAAAAAGACGCACTTTTAAAAATTGAAGTATACTTGATTTACAATATTGTATTAGTTTCACAGGTACTGCAAAGTGAGTGGGGTATATGTGTGTATATATACATATATATGCTATATATTTTTTTCAGATTCTTTTCCATTATAGGTTATTACAAAATACTGAATGTGCTATACAAAAATCCTTGCTGTCTGTTTTATTACACATAGCCATGTCTGTCTGTTAACCCCCGATTCCTAGTACTATTTTAGTTGTTAAATAAGCCAATTATATTCCTGCTTGTGTTCAGTCACTAAGTCATGTCTGATTCTTTGCAACCCCACAGACTGTAGCCCACCAGGCTCCACTGTCCACGGGATTCTCCAGGCAAGAATACTGGAGTGGGTTGCCATGCCCTCCTCCAGGAGATCCTTCTGAGTGTCAAACCTGAGTCTCCTGCATTGGCAGGTGGATTCTTTACCACTGAGCCACCTGGGAAGCCCTTAAATAAGCCAGTATTTACTTTTTTAAAGGTACGGGGTAAAGTAAGGTCAGTTCTCATATAGTGGAGATGGATGTGTTAAGCTGTACAGTAATTCTGAAAAGTAATCTGGGAGATGTTTGTTAAGTTCTATAAAGGAGTTATTCATTTTAACAAAGTACCTCTCCTTCTAGAACTTCATTTTAAAGAAACAGTTCAAACTGGGGGCAAAATTTATACACAAAAATCCTTCCTCCAGCACTATTTATAATAACTAAGAATGGGAACAAGATAAATTTAAAAATAGGTTCAGATTTATGCAAATTGAAATACAACCATGATTGACAAATACCTGCAACTTTAATGAAAAAAACATATTCTCAAAAAACTAATAATATCCTAGAAAAACACTCCTAGAAAAACATTTAGTGAAGAATGAATAATGCAAAATATTATATACAAAAATCATCCCAATTGTATGCTGCTGCTGCAGCTGCTGAGTCGCTTCAGTCGTGTCCAACTCTGTGCGACCCCAGAGACGGCAGCCCACCGGGCTCCCCTATCCCTGGGATTCTCCAGGCAAGAACACTGGAGTGGGTTGCCATTTCCTACTCCAATCCCAAATGTATAAAATGGTATAATATACATTATAGTGTTATATGTGTAAATCTCACCTGCATATTTACATCAGTTCAGTTCAGTTCAGTCTTTCAGTCGTGTCTGACTCTTTATGACCCCATGAGTCGCAGCACGCCAGGC
>SJYX01017084.1:132333-172281 GCA_006410675.1 Oreotragus oreotragus
AGAGTACATCATGAGAAACGCTGGATTGGAAGAAGCATAAGCTGGAATCAAGATTGCCAGGAGAAATATCACAACCTCAGTTATGCAGGTGACACCACCCTTATGGCAGAAAGCCTCTTGAGGAAAGTGAAAGAGGAGAGTGAAAAAGTTGGCTTAAAGCTCAACATTCAGAAAATGAAGATCATGGCATCTGGTTCCATCACTTCATGGGAAATAGATGGGGAAACAGTGTCAGACTTTATTTTTTTGGGCTCCAAAATCACTGCAGATGGTGACTGCAGCCATGAAACTAAAAGATGCTTACTCCTTAAAAGGAAAGTTATGACCAAGCTAGATAGTATATTCAAAAGCAGAGGCATTACTTTGCCAACTAAGGTCCGTCTAGTCAAGGCTATGGTTTTTCCAGTGGTCATGTATGGATGTGAGAATTGGACTGTGAAGAAAGCGGAGTGCCAAAGAATTGATGCTTTTGAACTGTGGTGTTGAAGAAGACTCTTGAGAGTCCCTTGGACTGCAAGGAGGTCCAACCAGTCCATCCTAAAGGAGATCAGTCCTGGGTGTTCTTTGGAAGGACTGATGCTGAAGCTGAAACTCCAATACTTTGGCCACCTCATGCGAAGAGTTGACTCATTGGAAAAGACCCTGATGCTGGGAGGGATTGGGGGCAGGAGGAGAAGGGGACGACCGAGGATGAGATGGCTGGATGGCATCACTGACTCGATGGACATAAGTTTGAGTGACCTCCGGGAGTTGGTGATGGACAGGGAGGCCTGGCATGCTGCGATTCATGGGGTCACAAAGAGTTGGACACGACTGAGCGACTGAACTGAACTGATGCACACACTGAATAGAAAAGAGGAGAGCCCCTTCTAGAAAAGAGTCTCTGAAAATCTTCTCTATAAAAGCAACAACAGTTGGCAAAATGATCAAAGTTGACTTTTTCAGAACTGTGGAAATTATGCAAATGCTTGCAACAAAAACAAGCATCTGTTTATTCAACGAAAAGCAGTTGAATCTCAGTGAGAATAGTGAGTTTAGGGCATGTTAACTTGTGCCTTTTCCGTCCTTTACTCCCCAGCTCTGCAGTAGTCTTGAAAACCAACAGCCTTTCATTCATGATAGCCATGAAAACTGGTAGCCTGACACCCACTAGCAGGTGCAGAAAGAATTTGGGGTTCCCCCCAAGCCCCCTTTCCACAGAATTGTCATTGTCTGACCTGTCACACAGTTCCGTGGGATCCCTGACTTGTACGACTTATTTCTCTCTATACGGTCTCTTCTCAGAACATTTTTCAAAAACTCTCACTAAAAAATTGTTGAATATTGTGGCTAGCTGAGGCAGTGATATAGCTGGGGCAAATGAAAAGCTGATCAAAAATCTTACAGGAAAATGTGGGGAATGAGGGGACCTAGAGTCGTCAAAGAACCCTGACATATTCTGGGGATCAAGACCTCCACGTGCGTGTGTAGGATTGAGAACAGGCTCAAGAAATGCCTGAGAAAGTCGTAGTATATCACCTCCGGTGGACCTTGAGTCATCGCCCAAACAGAAAGTAAAAACCATCAAAGATTTGCAACCTGGTTCCTAGAGTATTGAGGCTAGACACTCCAGGAAACACACAGAGCCTGTGGCTAAAAGCTAGGAGCATTGTTGGTTGAAGGTATTTCAGGAAATCTCATTCCAATCAATAAGTAGAACAGATACTGGAGAGGGTTCTGCAGGCCAATCATTTAGACATTGTCATGTCACACACCCTCTGGACACCCACTAAGAAAAGCAACAGTGTAAAGTCTGATACATGTCCACCCCTCATTTTTGAGACAAAGAGAGTGAAAGACAAAGGTTAAGTCACCATCGTAAGAACGTGCAATTCACACTTGGCAAAATGTGTCCAGGTTCGGGGAGCAATGACAGAGACAGAAATGACGTGCAGAGCGTGTTTGGGACTGTTTGGGGAAAGAATAGTGCCGTGGGATGGGAGCCAAGATGCTCTGTGATGAAGTCATTGAGGCCTGCCACGAGTCTAAACCCAGCAGTGATGGGTTGAAACCCCTGATGTGTGAGAACACGTCTTAAACATGTCTGCATCTCTCACAGTGCTCTGCACGTAATAAATACTTCTTGGTTCAGTGAATGAATTCAGACTCCCCTTGGATTTGTTCAAGGGCATTCCCTGTGGTGGTATCCGGCTTCTTTCCACCCAGCCAGGTGGTCAGAGGTGGCCCTCCAGGGGAAGTCAGATACTCTGCCTCCCCAACGTCACCAGGCTACAGGGGGGCCTGGTGAAGAAGGGGGTCCTGAAATCTCATCTCTCCTCTGAATCCAGGAAGGACACCGACAAGTTTCCCCACCTACAAACCAGAAACCAGAATCCACTGCGCGCTGTTGTTTCTTAACGGCNCGTCACCAGGCTACAGGGGGGCCTGGTGAAGAAGGGGGTCCTGAAATCTCATCTCTCCTCTGAATCCAGGAAGGACACCGACAAGTTTCCCCACCTACAAACCAGAAACCAGAATCCACTGCGCGCTCTTGTTTCTTAACGGCCTGATGACAATATACAAATACACATTTTGACCCAGGACTTTCATCTTTCTGATCAACCACAGAAGCAAAACTGAAGCGGTGTCTCCTTTGAATACAGCAAGCCGCCGTTTCCAAGGACTGCCCAGCAATTCCGCCTGACCGTCACTGAGCACCACACCACCTCCCCCCAAGACAACTGAGGCAATCTTTGCTGCTAACTGCCCCTGGACTTAGTCACCGTCTCAGCTGAATGGAGAGAAAAAGCCAATGAACTTCTCTGAGAAACAAAGAATGGTGAGAAAGAGACTTCTAAGCTAGAAGTGAGAGAAAGCCTTTGTCAAGACGTTTCCCAGCTTTCCATGCCCACTGAAGACGCACACAATGGGGAAAACTCAAGTGGCTCTGGAGGAGGAAATCTATTCATTTGCCTGTATTGTTTCTTGCATTACCTCATGATTCCACGGAAGTGCTGTTGTGACTGTTTGAATTCTACTCATGGCAAGATGCAGGCTATACCCTAAGACGTTAATGTGAACACCAACCAGAACGGTAATCTATTTTAAACACACAATTATGGTGTCATACAGTAAAACCCGTAACACGCCACCACCTGGCTTGTAGGAAATGACCACCCGCTTAAACTTAGGCACATTTCACAGCATCACAGAGCTGCGGCCTAGTTAATAATCTCAAGGTGGGGGCGGGGGGCGGGGGTGTCTCAGCAAATACCAGCTTGTCATGACGGTTTCCTGGTTCTTTTCCTTTGTCAGACATAAAAGCTTTTAGACGGCTTCTATAAACAGTGCTTTTTTTTTTTTTTTCAGGTATATTCTTCTATTATTAAAGTCTAAAGAAAGATTTTCTTTGGGGAAATCAATGCCAGTGTGTCTTTCCTGAGGATGCAACACATGGAAAGATGTCAAACAATTGTTTGGCTGGAGGGGGAAAGTAACTCCCGACGTGGCCGCGATCCGCTTTGTTCTCATTATCATAAACGGCGATCATGGCCCGTAACCTTTCGCAGAAGACAGAGGAGAGAGTGTCGCTGTCACTGGGGGACAGTGACTCATCTTCACCTCCCCGAGTGGCCGTCAGTCCTGGCGCGGGGGCTGTCACCCGGAGGATGCCGCCCGTTGATCCAAGGCCAGCTGCTGTGGCCCAGCCTCCCCTCGAAGCGTGGCTCCGAGGTGTCCCTCGGACGGAAGCGGAGTTGCTCGAGCTCCTCAAGCGGGTCCCGGACCCGCACCCTCTGCCCCGCCGAGGCTGCCCTCTGCCTCCTCGGTTGCCTTGCTTTGGGCAGTGTGTTTTCATCCCCTGTGAGAGCAGCCGCATAGAATTCCTGCTGAGGTTCTCTGCCCTACCCTGCCTGTTCTTCTTAACCCCTGCAGCCAAAAGAAATGAATCCTCTTCTTTTTCAGGGGGGTGGAATTAAACAACATAAATATTCCGTTGGCATCGAGAGCCAAGCTGCCCCTCTGCATAGCATCCTCGGCGGAGAATGGAGACGCATCAAAGCATACTTCACATTTTCAAAGAAAATGCCTCCTCGAATCAGTTTTTTGATGACTTTAATTTTCCCCTTTGAGTCTCCAGTAGAATCATAATTCCCTTTATGTGGAAGAAAGTACCCTGGCTTTGTTAACCGAAATACTGCAGAGCTGCTTCATGAAGAGCAGAAGACAGCTTGGCAATCAGATGCTCGGGGAAAGGACTCTGCTTTATAGCAGCCGCTTCGAACATTCATGACTTCGTGCCAACCAGTAAAATGGCCTCCGTACAGAAAGCCTGTTGTACTTTTAGAATAAAGCATCCTGGCCATTAGTCCTCAAAGCGTCAGGGTTTTTCTTTTTTGGCTGTTCTCTTGTTTTAGCTTAGGAGCTCTGCTCCTAGACATGGTGCCCCGCTAAATGAAGTCAAACTAAATTAAAAAACAAAAAAACAAAAATGGAGCAGACGAGCACAAACCTCACAGACTACCCTGCAACTTCTGTATAATCAAATTATTCCATCGGTTAACTTTTCCTTCCTCTTTTTAAAAAAAATATGCGTTTCATGTGGACCATTTTTAAAGACTTCATGGAATTTGTTACAAGATGACTTCTGTTTTATGCTTTGGTTTTTTGGCCGTGAGCCAGGAGGGCTCTTAGCTCCCCGAGCAGGAACTGAACCATCGTCCTCTGCACTGGAAGGTGGATTCTGAACCCCTGGACCGCCAGGGAAGTCCTAACTTTGCCTCTTTTTTCCTTTTCCTCGCTTGTGAAAGATAAGTGAACTCTGGTGAACATAACAATAACTTAAATAATTTAGATGCTGAAGTGATACCATCCTGAAAATATTAGGGAAAACATTCTTGTCCATCATTCTCCATTTTAATAAAAATGAGTGCTTTATTCATACAAGAGAAATACATATTTAAATTTTTTATGCCTTTTTACTAGATGTATGATTCAGTTCAGTTCAGTCACTCAGTCATGTCTGACTCTTTGTGACCCCATGGACTGCAGCACGCCAAACCTCCCTGTTCATCACCAACTCCTGGAGTTTACTCAAACTCATGTCCGTTGAGTTGGTGATGCCGTTCTACCATCTCATCCTCTGTTGTCCCCTTCTCCTTCTGCCTTCAAATCTTTCCCCAGCATCTTTTCCAATGAGTCAGTTCTTCGAATCAGGTGGCCAAAGTATTGGAGTTTCAGCTTCAGCATCACTCCTTCCAGTGAATATTCAGGACTGATTTCCTTTAGGATGGACTGGTTGGATCTCCTTTGACACGTAACATATTAGTGTCACTGTGGACAATACAGTGCTTTGATATTCACGTGTATTACAAAATGATCACAAACATGAATACTTTAAAAAAGTTAGCTATCACTGCATTACTCCTTAACATCTGGAATTGCTCTCTGCTCTGTATATCGGAGGTGAGAAGCGATCCCTCTCCTCTGTCCTTCACCTTCCCAGGTCCCTCCAGGTGTGGAGGCCATGCTGCAAAGCCAGAGGGAAGTCTCCAACTGTGCATATTCCAAAGCCTTCCTCCGCCAAGCCACGTTGCCCTAACCCACACAGCGCCGCTCTGTGGAAAGCATTGTTCTCACTGCTGTTGCTGGTGACCAGGGCTGGGAAGGCAAAGGAAAATGGAACAACAGTGACACAGGTGACCGAGGCCAACACGACGCCCTGTGCTCCGCAAGAGAGACCCGAGGGAAATCCCTGGGGGCATTGAATAAACTGCCTGTGTTCTTCACTTCATTTTGCAAGTGCAAGAGTGACCTTTCTGGTCACGATGGCTTTCAGAGAAAGCCTGGCAGTGGAAATAAACACTCCACTCCGGTTTTCTCCTTCCTTGACTTTTCCAATCACACATGACACAGGGAGCATAGCAGAAGGAGATTTAGCTTTGGGACCAGAATTTGCATCTTGTCTCTGCCACTTAACCACCTGTGAGACTGGGTAAATTATTTAACTACTAAGAGCCTCAGTTCTGGATTCCTAAAATGAGGCATGTATAACTTCAAAGCAGTGGTGGAAGGAAGGGCTGAGAGAGACAGCGTATTGAATGAACAGTTCTGTAGGGTGTGCATTCCATAATCACTAGGTTTTTCTTTTTAATCTAATTAATGAGTTATTTTCTTGTTTGGGTGTGATGGGTCTTCTCCGTTGCTGCATGCGGCTGTCTCCTGTTGCAGTGAGTGGAGGCTACTCTCTGCTGCAATGCGCAGGCTTCGCAGGCTTCTCATTGCACCAGCTTCCCTTTTTGCAGAGCACGGGCTTTAGAGTGTGAGCTCTTGTGGCTCAGCTAATACAGAATTAGCTGCAATGTGGGAGACCTGGGTTCGATCCCTGGGTTGGGAAGATCTCTGGAGCAGGGAAAGGCTACCCACTCCAATATTCTGGCCTGGAGAATCCCATGCACTGTAGTCCATGGGGTTGCAAAGAGTCAGACAGGACTGAGTGACTTTTTCACTTTCAGCAGTTGCAGTGCACAGACTTAGCTGCTCTGCAGCATGTGGGATCTTCCCGGACCAGGGATCGAACTCGTGTCCCCTGCGTTGGCAAGCAGATTCATAACCACTGGACCACCAGGGAAGCCCTCACTATTTAGTTTTACTTCAGAGTAGATCCTTAGGGCAGTATGTGGATCTATAAAGGTGTATACCTTCTCCTAACACACCCCACTGCCACCAAGACAAAATTAAAACATAAAACTAAAAAACTGCATTCACCTCTCAGAGATATTTCACCGTGGTTACAATAGGGCTTTGCAGCTTCCTCTCCCTTTCAGTTTCCTTGCCCTGAGAGATGTGCCCTCTCAGTTTGCTTCAAAAAAATCTAAATGCCTCCATATCTGTTTCTCTCCATGTCCTTGAGGTGTGGGGAAGCATGGATTGTGATGCTGGCCATCCCATCCGTGGTTCACTTAGCCATTATTAAAACAAATTTCCAATTCATGAAAGCCTGTCCCTTTTGTAAATGTGAATTATGTTTAATAAGCCTGGGAACATGTGAGGCTGCCAGATCTGAAGCAAGTCAGCCTTGATGACTTCAGCCCGTTCTCAGCCCTTGATTACAATTTGATTTCCTTTGGCATCAAAAGGCAGACTATTTTAGTGAACAATGCTCTTCCTTTAGCAAGAGGGAGATCTAGTTACTTGGCAGAGGACCTCTTCATTTGCCAGAGAGCATGTCCAGCCTCTTAGCAAGAGCTGAAATGCTGGATGCGATGTGAAAGCCACACAATGCGAGGAGCCCTGCGCAAACCCTTCAGCTCCCTGAAGTCTATTTTGGAGCACCGGCTGGTTGGGGACCAAGTCACATGGCCACCACAGGTATTAATACTTCCTGGCTAGGAGCCCACCCTTGGGGGTGAAAGCTTTGCCTTTCCCCATCCTTTGGCTGGACATTTAAGTTCGCATTCTCCAGTTACCATGTTCCCCCAAAAAGGGGTTGTCGTCCCCAGGGACTGCCTTGAGACTCTCAGGCGGTTTGGTCTCCTGGAGAACCACCAGCCTTGGAACCGGCTATTGTCACAAGGACCCTCGGCCCCTCCCGCCCACATGACATATTCCTCGGGGGGCGGGGGGTTCGCCTCAGGCCCCAGCGGCATCGTCCTGATTACCCGGGAGCCTCGTTAGCAGCACTGCAGGCGTCCTGTTAGCCTGCTGGCTCACCTTCCACTCCACTTCAAGGACTTCACTCGTGTGCGTGAGAGGGGGAGATCACGGGCGTTTCTGCTCTCTTCCCGGGCACAGAGAGATGTACCGGGACCCCCAGACTCTGGGGACTGATGGGGACCCTGCATTTGTCATACTCGGCGAGGACGCTGACCCCAGACCCTTGTTCTCGGTATATTCCACGGTGGACAAGTACCCCTCCAAAGGAGAGAGCGTCTCTCGACACAGGGAAGTTTGACACATCCCACTTAGTTCCCAAGACAGATACGCAAGCCCATCTAAACACCTGTAGAGAATCCACAATGCCTCTCACCCAGAAAGCCGTCTGCAGGCTCTGAGCCTGATCGTTTTGAAAGCTAACCAGCCAGAGCCAGTGTGAACCCCTGGCTCCTAGTGTTCTCTACCCAGCCGGGGCTCTAGGGCTCTCTCCAGGCCCTGGGTCCCTTCAGTCCTATCGTAGAAACACGTCTGTTCTCTGCCCTGTTCTTACAGAGAGCCTCCCTTTGCTGGCTGGTAGACTGATCTGATATGCATGTTGGGTGTAATGTGTTAGTAGACCTTACGTGTTAATAAGCTTAGATAGTAAAGAATCCGCCTGCAATGGATTCTTTGCAGAATCCAAATGGAGACCCAGGTTTGATCCCTGGGTTGGGAAGATCCCCTGGAGAAGGAAATGGCAACCCACTCCAGTGTTCTTGCCTGGAGAATCCTGTGGANGTTAATAAGCTTAGATAGTAAAGAATCCGCCTGCAATGGATTCTTTGCAGAATCCAAATGGAGACCCAGGTTTGATCCCTGGGTTGGGAAGATCCCCTGGAGAAGGAAATGGCAACCCACTCCAGTGTTCTTGCCTGGAGAATCCTGTGGATAGAGGAGCCTGGAAGGCTACAGTCCATGGGGTCACCAAGCATCAAACACAACTTAGCGCCTAAATCACCGTGTGTTAAAGGTTCCCATCTTCTGCACCAGATTTGCATTTTAACAGAAAGCATCCTACAGATGATGAATTTAACCCCACAAATGTTGGCTCAATTTGGTAGGAAGTTCAGGCACCAAGACAGAAGCTCAGGAAGAAAAAAAAAACATATTTACCTCAAAGAGGTAAATGGGATATTTGACATTTAACTAATTATATCATAGAGACACATAGCAAAATTGATTTAATTATGTGTTAGCTAACTACAGCTCAGAAATAAAATTCTCTGAGTCAAACTCAAGGAACACCAAATTGTCCATATATAGGTATATATATTTTAATGGAAAAATCAGACCATCACTGCTTTTCATATTTAAAGTGTTTATCACATCACTTTCACCACTAACGATCCACTAAAAGCTTGGCCTAAGTGAATCTTATCATTCTTTTGGTTATTTAAAAATATGACTGTGGAAGATGCTTTTCAGGAGGTACTGTAAATTTGATAGGGAAAAGAAAACACTATTTATTAATACTTGAACATTTTTTGTCCTAATTTCAAAATAGTTGAGGAAATCAGTCAACAATATTTTCATCATCTCTTAAATGGAGCAATTCAACAAGAACTGAAGGTTTAATTCCTGACATCAAGTTGTTTTTAATCTAAAAATTAAACGTGCATATAAAAAGAACCTGTGTCTTGAAAAGTATATTCTGATGAATAAAGTAGATATAATTTCTGAAAAATGTAGGAATGATTTAATCATTGGGGACATTTAAAAAGATCTCTATGAAACTACATTCTTTTCCAATAATGCTGCATGTCTTTAGCTAGAACATTTGGAAAAATACTAATTGGTTTATGGAATGTGAAACAGTCAAAGTCCCACCCTACAATGATGTGATTAATTTGTTCCATTCAAATAGCAAGTTAACCGAGTGTTTACAAATGTGTGTGCCCCTTCAGTTTTACAGAATTGAGATGATATTAGAGTGGGTGCTACTACACTTTTTTCATCTATTATTATTATGAACTTCCCCCATACTGTATAAACTTTCCAGAAATGTATAAGTCCCACCCTACAATGATGTGATTAATTTGTTCCATTCAAATAGCAAGTTAACCGAGTGTTTACAAATGTGTGTGCCCCTTCAGTTTTACAGAATTGAGATGATATTAGAGTGGGTGCTACTACACTTTTTTCATCTATTATTATTATGAACTTCCCCCATACTGTATAAACTTTCCAGAAATGTATGTCTCATATTTTTTGTTCAAACTGTCTGCTGGCATTACCTAAGTGGATAATGGGAGAAAATCAAATGAAGATACATATACACGTATGATGTTGGAAAATACCAGATGTAGTTAAAGCCATCCTTATTTAAGAAAGAAATGTATTCAACACACACACACAAACAGAATTAAGAGAGAATGAGAGGGAGGTGAATTCTAGTGGAGTCAATAAAAAATATATCGGGCAGACAGCATATTGGAACATTATCTAAGAACCGAGAAGAAAACAATATCTCTGAATGTTATTAAACAGAACCCATAAGAAATGCTTTCAAGTTTCTGAAATTCTTTATAACAATAATATTGTTTACAGCTGTCACTTCTGAATCTTTTTAGCAAAAGAATCTTATTTTTCATACGAAGGATCCCAATACAGACAATTCGATAAAGGGCAGGCTTGGAGCCAGGCAACCGGGGGCGGTTCAGAAAGAGCTCAGCTGTAGTTTCACATCAGTGTCAGCAGTCAGGACAGGGATCCAGCACTGTTATCATCCAGTTCCGTTCAGTCTCTCAGTCGAGTCGAACTCCCTGTGACCCCATGGACTGCAGCAGGCCAGGCCTCCCTGTCCGTCACCAACTCCTGGAGCTTGTTCAAACCCATGTCCATGCAGTCAGTGATGCCATCCAGCCATCTCATCCTCTGCCATCCCCTTCTCCTCCTGCCCTCAGTTTTTCCCAGCATCAGGGTCTTTTCCAGTGAGTCAGTTCTTCATATCAAGTGGGCAACGTATTCGAATTTCAGCTTTAGCATCAGTCCTTCCAATGAATATTCAAGACTGATTTCTCAAGTCTTCTCCAACACCACAGTTCAAAAGTATCAGTTCTTTGGCCCTCAGCTTTCTTTATAGTCCAACTCTCACATCCATACATGACTACTGGAAAAGCCATAGCTTTGACTAGATGGATTTTTGTTGGCAAAGTAATGTCTCTGCTTTTTAACACACTGTCTAGGTTGGCCATTGCTTTTTTTCCGAGGAGCAAGCATCTTTTAGTTATCCAGGAGATTAGAAATTATAACCCCACTACCCCATCCCTTCCTGCCTGGAACTTGGCCGCTCAGAGTAGAACCCTCAACTCAGGCACCAGCTGTGTGCATTTCTGAGAATGTCCACAACAATTGGAAATGTCCTTTCAAGATTTCTTCACAATTTAGGAGAAAAAAAAAAACCCAGCAGGGTGGGAGAGTAGAAATCTCTGCTGAGATAGCACCAGCATATCAGCCTTCACTGAGGTCAGATGTCCCTGGACATGGCAAGATGTGAAAGAATTCACAGAAGCCAAGGTTGTAATAATTCCTAACTTTACCTGTGATCCATACTATTGCTCCATCATGATCTCCATTGGACTGAGAGAAAACCAAGGCTTGATGAAATTAAATGCTGATTAAAGGCTGGAGGGAACAATTGACCTCAGGAAGTCTCATTTCTGCTCTGCAAAATGCTGACTCCACGTGTGAGTCTTTTCAAAAGTCACTTTAAGGCAGTTCTCTGAGGTTTCCCCGTTTCATTTTTTATGACTCTGGCAGATTAAAAATCACCTATAAAAGTTCAATTTTAAAACAAATATAAAAAATTGTGTGTGGGAAAAATCCCCCAAGGAAATATAACAAATTAACTTTGTGTGGCAACCTCTGGATGGCAGGACAAGAGTGGTTTCTTTTTCACGTATGTGTGTGTGTTTATAAAATAGCACTAACTGATTAATAATGGGGAAAAAAACCAATGAGTTTGTTTGTTAAAAGGGAAATAAGGCTTCGGTAATAACCGAAGCCCATTGCTGGGCTTCCCTGGTGGCTCAGCAGGAAAGAATCCACTAGCCCATGCAGGAGACGCAGGTTCGATCCCTGGGTCAGGAAGATCCCCTGGAGGAGGAAATGACAACCCCACTCCAGTATTCTTGCCTGGAGAACCCCATGCACAGAGGAGCCTCTGCTCTGGAGCTCAACAAAAATCCTGCATCTTGCAACTAGGACCCGACACAGCCAAATAAATTAATAGAGATGGTCATCTTGGGGGTGCCTTCTGGACAGAAGGATTTGAAGAAATGCGGCATGTAAGGCTCTTAGGAAGAGAGAGCAACCCAGGATGAAAAAAGCCGCGCTTCAGCTGCTCTGAGGCAGAGCAGGCTTAAAAGGTCGCAGCACCAGGAAGGCAGTCGCTGCTATGAGATCTTAATCCAGTGGGTGGGTCTCCAACGGGAGCGGTACTGTCGCCTAGGGCACCTGGAACCGTGCCTGAAGACACTTTGGATTGTCACATCCAGGTGGCTGGCAGGGGAGGGACCAGCTATACTGGCATAGAGGTTAAGGATGCTGCTACAATGCACAGAACAGCCCCCTCGCCATTAATTATCCAGCCCGAGCTGTCAACAGTGCCCAGAGCTGAGACACTCTGTGCTAGACTCTTCTCCAGCCTTTTGGGTGTGAAGAAGAGCCACAGAAAAGACTGTGGCTGTGTCTTTTCCTGTGATCGTGGGGCCCGAGATTAAGGAGAGAATTTAAAGAGGAGACCAAACCAAGCTGTTGCCCAGACGGTTTCCACCCTCTTGTAAGAAGGGTTGCTGAATTGACCATATAGTCACTGTGCTAAATGCCGTGTATCAAAGGAACCCCCAGTAAAACCTTAACATAGGGTTACCACTTCTTCTATAAAATCTTTAGCTGCCACGTTTATAAACAAAGCACAGTATCGGTTCCTCACTCATTTGGGGCCCTCTCTACCTTGCCTCTCACCTTAGCTCCAGAGCATCACTTTGCCTCACAGGGTGAAGCACAACCTCTTGATCTCTAATTCGATCCTAAAAATTTGGCAGCAAACAGTACAGTTACCTGTAAAAGGACAGATAACAACCCAGAGAGATAAAAATAACAAGGCAAAGGAAAGGGAGGAAAGATGCAGATCATGGAGACGGGAGGTGAGGTGGGGAGTCGGGGGGGAAGGGCTGGGATGCTGGGCTTCCATGGAGAACAGGCATCCCCCCACAAACAGAGCTCTGAGCTTTCTTGGCAAGACTGTGTTGGACGAGAACCAACAAATGCCGCCCAGAGAACGGATGGAGAGAGAAGCAAGAGATTCAAAGATTAAATTTTTCTAGTTTTCATAGCACAACCTTTCAAATAACTTCCACCTAAAAATGTGCTTATCTCTGCTACCAAAGACATCAAGGATTTGGATGGGTTCATGTTTGGAGAGGAAACTAGAAAGCTGTTTGCATTTTAGGAAAAATTATAAAATGTCCACGCAGCTCGGGAAGATGGTCTGCAGAAAGGAATGGCAACCCACTCCAGTACTCTTGCCTGGAGAGTTTCATGGATAGAGAAGCCTGGTGGGCTACAGTCCATGGGGTGGTGAAGAGTCCGACACAACTGAGCGACTGATACACACACATCCACGCAGAAGCGCGTGCATTGCACTTTCCCATGCCTGCCTTATTTTTTCCACATCAAACGACTTTAGACCTCTTCACTGCATTTAATTTACAACTGGCTACTTGGACGCTTCTTCAGGACTAAAGAGAAACAAGAAACCAATGGCGTTCTCTTTCCTAGCCCTGCTCGTACAATTTTCTCCTTCCATCGCCGATTACTGGCTGCTGTTACTTTTCTCCTTTCTGCCTCCCACCGCATCCTCTTGCTTCTACGTGTAAGAGGTAGAGACCTAGGGAGGAAAACAATACAAGAGAAACCTCTCCATCAGGAACTGAAATTTGCGCTCTGTGGGTTGTATCCCCATAAACGAAGTAGAGTAGGGTATATTTGGTCCATAAGGGTGCTCATATAACTAGGTCCAGTATAAGCATAGAACTTGCTCTGTAAGATTTAAAATCTGCCTGAAAACTTAGATATTTATGATAATTTTGCTTACAGTGATGATATGTACCAACTAGCTGTATTTCCCTCTAAAACAAGTCTGTAATTATTAAAGACATTTAAAAACAGAAATTTTGGTCAGTGACCAACAAAATGAGACCTCCAGGTAACGTGATACATGATTTCAAAACAGACATTACTCCCGTGCGAAGTGGTGTTATGTATTTCTGACTGCATCTGTCTGGTTTCACAGTTCATTAACAAGACTGTCCAGAAGGAGATTGCATTGTTATTGCCTATTGCACTTATTATCCAGGCCACTGCTGTAGACGCCTGTATCCCAGTGTAAACAGCATGACGTTTGAGTACCTTTGAAATCAGTCATCCATCTCACATGCTGATAGAAGTCTCTTCACACCACTGGGTAAATTTACATTGTCTAGAGCTAGAGAGAGCAGCAAGCAGACAAATATATAAGATAAAGCTGTCTGTTCCCAAAAGGAGGGATTCCCAGGTGGCTCAGTGGTAGAGAATCCACCTGCACTGTGGGAGACACAGCAGACTTGGGTTTGATCCCTGGATCAGGAAGATCCCCTGGAGAAGGAAATGGCAACCCGCTCCAGTATTCTTGGCTGGGAATTCCATGGACAGAGGAGCTTGGCAGGCTACAGTCCATGGGGTTGCAAAGATTCAGACATGACAGAGTGGCTAAATAACAACCACTATCAGAAAAGGAGAAAAGGAAAAAGGAGTGAAGGACGAGTCTAGCGAGCACCCCCTTTACCCACCATCAGAGGATACAGGCGAGTGACTGGGCCAAGGCCTAAGATGCATCTGGTACGAGATTTAACGCTGGCCACGAAAGGCTGGGAAAATAAATGCTGATAACAATCAAGTCTAGATCTTAACAGAGACGTTATCCTGCTTCTGTTTGGAATACGTGAAGTTTGGCTTTTTTCCTACTTTTTTTTTTGGTGTTATTAGTGGTGGTGTTTGTTGTTTTTTTTTTAAGAGAAGGATGCCTGGGAAGTGAACTTGCATGGACAGGGTGAGCCTCAAGTTAATCATCTGTTGTCTGCCTTGGGTCTCAGGAGCTCTCCTGCGGGGCCGGGAATCCCTGAGAAGGTCACAGGAAACGGCCTGGTGGGTGTGACTTCAGAGGACCGCTGGACAGTGAGCTGAATTTCTTTTCCCATCAGTGTCTAAATTTGTCTCCATTGTTTCTTCTCTTTTTTTTTTCCTCTCTCCTACTAAACTGGGACGTGGGCCCAGGGAGGGACAACAATATCTTGACAGAGAGCTCTGCGCATCGAAGACAGGGTCGTCTGCATTGTCCCAACACCATGTGTCACAGAGATTATACCCGGAGAAAACAAAAGATCTACGCAACAGAAACTGCCACGGCCAGGAAGCAAGAGGAACGTGACCCTCTGGAGCAGGCGTCTTCCTGCAGTGGCAGGACTCGGGGGAAAAATAACTGCTCCTCTCCCACCCCTCCCCCATCACCAGCTTGTGCACCAGGAGAAAGGGGATCCAGAGAATTAGGCTTTCCTAAGGCTCAGTCCCCGCCCTGGGAATGGGTTAAAGACTCTCAGAATCTGCATGAGCGGAAACTGAATCAACACAGTCTCCCCGCCCTAAGTGGCACCCCGGTGGCCTCCAGGTACGAATGCAGCTTACAGTAGTTCTGTTACGACTGGGAGGAATCTGACTCAACATATCACAGAGGACAGTGGAGAGTAGCTAGTGTAGTCAGTCGCTTAGTCGTGGGCGATTCTGCTCTCCCACGGACTGGAGCCCGCGGGGCTCCACTGTGCGTGGGATTCTCCAGGCAAAAATCCTGGGGTGGATTGCCATTCTCTTCTCCAGAGGATCTTCCCAAGCTAGGGATCAAACCCTATTCTATTCTATTATGACTGGGAGAAATCTGACTCAACATATAATAGAGGAAAGTGCATATAGTCCAACATTTTTCATTTATACGGAATATTAGGCTTACTAACTGATGGTGTGGAAGTCAGTGACCCAGATGACACCCTGTTTGTTGTTCGGCATAGCAAATGACTTTTCCTTCATCAACAAGCATTTCTCTCTGCCAGGCTTTTAACTCAGAAGTGGGCTTAAATCTAAGGCTTGATCTCTCTGCACCCTTGCAAAGATGAGCACATATGATTTTAAAGATTCCATCTCTAAAAGCATGATACTCATAAAACTTTAGTAGTGTGCACTATTTTCTTTATTTGGGGATGGACATGTACACACTTGGAGAAGGTAATGGCACCCCACTCCAGTACTCTTGCCTGGAAAATCCCATGGACAGAGGAACCTGGTAGGCTGCAGTCCATGGGGTCGCTAAGGGTCGGACACGACTGAGCGACTTCACTTTCACTTTGCACTTTTATGCATTGGAGAAGGAAATGGCAACCCACTCCAGTGTTCTTGCCTGGAGAATCCCAGGGACAGGGGAGCCTGGTGGGCTGCCGCCTATGGGGTTGCACAGAGTCGGACACGACTGAAGCGACTTAGCAGCAGTAGCAGCAGCAGCATATACATACTGCTATATTTCAAACGGATAACCAACAAAGGTTATCCGTTTCAAAGTAACTGAAGTGACTTAGCACACACACGTGTAACCAACAAGGACCTACTGTATAGCACAAGAAACTGTGCTTAATACTATGTAACAACCTCAACGGGAAAAGGGTTTGAGGAAAACAATAAGTAAATAGATAAGAGTTTTAAAAAAAAAGCTTCTTAGCAATATATATATATGTGTGTGTACTAAGTTGCTTCAGTCGTGTCCAACTCTTTGAAGCCCCATGCTGCGGCCCGCCAGGCTCCTCAGTCCATGGAATTCTCCAGGCAAGAACACTGGAGTGGATTGCCATGCCCTGCTCCAGGGGATCTTCCCAATCCAGGGATCAAGCCTGAGTCTCCTGTATCTCCTGCATTGGCAGGAAGGTTTTCACCACTGGTGTCACTGGGGAAGCCCAATACACACACACACACATACGTATTCATGTTGTTGTTCAATCACTCAGTCGTGTCCGACTCTTTGCAACCCCACAGACTGCAGCACGCCAGTCTTCCCTGTCCTTCACCGTCTCCCGGAGCTTGCTCAAACTCATATCCATTGAGCCAGTGATGCCATCCAACCATCTCTTTCTCTGTTATCCCCTTCTCCTCCTGCCTTCTATCTTTCTTAGCATCAGGGGCTTTTCCAATGAGTTAGCTCTTTGCATCAGGGGGCCCAAGTATCGGAGCTTTGAATACGATGAATCCATGAATATATATATATGTTCAAAGAAGAATATGCTTCCCCACTGTAGAAGCATTTGGTGGCGATATGATACAAGATAGAGTGAAAATATACACAGGCCTGGTAAACTGGGTCACGTCTCTTGGTTCTTCTAAGAGAGTTGTACATTCAATAGCCTCTATCACGAGGGTAGCGTCTTGGGAAATAAAAACAGGGACCATGGAATGGAGGTTGACTCAGACTCTCCAGGATCAACTCCCAATATCCTGGCATCCTTACAGCCGAGCATGGCCCCGCCTCCTCCTCCCATGTTTGCTGATGCTATCTCTCCTGAAAGCAGGCTCGCAGGACTTGCTGCTCCTTAAGAACTGATGGGAAACTGGTCAAAGACAAAGAAGATGTTTATACTTTTCCCCAAAGTGAAATGTGTAAAAAAAAAAGTCTCTGCTGTTTTTGCGGCTATTCAGCTCCTCCTATTTAAGTTATTGTGCGATGTAATTTATGAACTCAAACAATGAGGCTGACATCCAGGGTACAGGAGAATTGAAGGAATGCCTGTGCAGGAGGTAGTGATAAGAGAGAGGACAAAAGCTACCAAGATATATGCCCTCATAATGTTGTTGTGGCTCATTTCAGAGTCTTTATAATCAAATTTTGAATCTCTGTACCATTAATCACTTTCTCTGGATATCATAGACGTAAAATACTCTTCAGTAATGGCCTTGGATTATTTTGCATCCACTCATGTGCCTGTGATGTTATGATTTCTTTTTTATTTTGACAGAAGTATGTGGAATCTCGTCTTTATTAGGTATTTGGAAAGCTGTGTGCAACCTCTTGACAGCTGGTCTGTCTGAGAACTAGAGAGATGCGGGAACAAAGGCAGGTCAAAGGGACCCATGCTCAGCAGAGTCCACATTAAGGCTGCTTTCCATGGGTGTTGTAAGGTGGGACAATATCAGAAAACAAACTTTACTGGTATCCTAAAATCAGAAGGAAGTGGTTCAGATGAAATGTCGATTTGGGGAAATTGTACATCAACCCCTCACACCCTAGTGGGTTTATTTCTTCCTTCCACAACAGCTTCATCTCAGGACTCAGAGAAATGTAGATTCAAGAGGAAACAAGAAATAGAAAAGTAAAACAAACAAACAAAAATTGAGACACAATGTACATCTGTATCTATCTGATCTCAGGGTCAAAAAAGACTTTGTTAGAGTAGCACCACGGAAAGGAATAATAAAAGAAAAACTGTACTAGATATTGCTGTTTGTGCCTTTCAAACACGAACCAATTCAATCTTTCTAATCAAAGTATGAGATATACTATAAGTTAATCCCACTTTACAGCAGAGAAAATTGGGGTTATGAGAGAGAACATGATTTGTCCAAGATGACATAGTTTACGAAGGATGAAGGCAAGATTTAAGTCCAGCTTGTCTTCAGTTCAGTTCAGTCACTCAGTCGTGTCCATCTCTTTGCGACCTCATGAATCGCAGCACGCCAGGCCTCCCTGTCCATCACCAACTCCCAGAGTTCACCCAAACTCATGTCCATCGAGTCGGTGATGCCATCCAGCCATCTCATCCCCTGTCGTCCCCTTCTCCTCCTGCTCCCAATCCCTCTCAGCATCAGTCTTTTCCTCTGAGTATATAAACCTTAAGCTCTATGAAACCCAAGCTTGGACTTCATTTTTTGAAAATGCAAACATCTGTAAAATATTTTTATTTTAGTTAAACAGAAAAATATACTAAGGGGACAGGTTAATACATGGAGATTCTAGGTCAAAAGTCTTCAACTACAGCAACAAAACCACCTAAAAATGCCAGTGTTAGATGCTGACCCTCCCCACCCCTAACTAGTTAGATTAATAATACTGGGGAGGAGTCTGGTGTTAGCATATTTATTAAAAACACGCAGATGATTCCAATGAGGAATCAGAGTTAAAAACAATTGAGAAAGATCAAGGAAAATATACATCCGTATTTTAACTTTTAAAAAAAGGACAATGAGCATCAACAAATGAATCACAGAAAAGTTTCAAATGGATGATGGAAAATTATTACTCTCATTTGTAAGCAGAGACACAAGTCTTCAAACAATGGGACATCATTCAGAGCCTATGAAATTAAGAGAGGTTTTTGTAAAATTGATAGTAATGATGATGATGATATCCTTTTTTTAGCAAAAGTAGAATGTTAAGTCTATATTCGAGGTATTTAATGAATATGCTTTAAAACACTAAAACTGATTCAAATTTTCGGAATCTATCTTCAGTGCATTTGGTTATGATAACAAAATTATTTATAGTAGCAAAACTGGCAACATTGTTCATGGCAAGTCTGAGGAGGGCATGTAAACACATTATTGGTATATTCACACACTGCACCCGTGGGAGGCATCCCAAAGCCCTCTTTTCTGCAGAAGGGACTTAAACAGGATGCAAAATTACCTGGGGGAAAAAAACAGATAATGGAACTATCCAGAGTGTATTTCCCATGTGGTATCTATGTAATAAAAACACTGCTAAGAAATAAACAAAACATAGCGATGCCTAGTTACTGCTGCTGCTGCTAAGTCACTTCGGCCGTGTCCGACTCTGTGCGACCCCATAGACGGCAGCCCGCCAGGCTCCCCCGTCCCTGGGGTTCTCCAGGCAAGAACACTGGAGTGGGTTGCCATTTCCTTCTCCAATGCAGGGAAGTGAAAAGTGAAAGTGAAGTCCCTCAGTCGTGTCTGACCCTCAGCCACCCCATGGACTGCAGCCCACCAGGCTCCTCCGTCCATGGGATTTTCCAGGCAAGAGTACTGGAGTGGGGTGCCAGTGCCTTCTCTATCATCCCTGAAATGGCAATGGACATAAAAGAGAGCGTTCCAGCAGGCTGGGTGACCACTGGCCTGGTCAGGCAAGGAAATTTAGCCACCGATCAGATGAAACTCGTGACATGAGAGCCTTGGTGAAGCCAGCTGGCCAGGCCTGCAGGCCACTTTCCACAGTTCCTACCCATTGACTGGTGTCGTGTTAGGGTCAAAGATAAGCAAACATACGCATTTTCAGAGGTCTAGAAGCAGTATCTATGTGATTGGATCACATTTTCAAACAACTTGTAACATCTTCATGCAAGTTATAAAGTAATCATTCGTTGTTGTTCAGTCTCTCAGTCGTGTCTGACTCTTTGCCACCCCGTGGGCTGCAGCACACCAGGACTCCCTGTCCATCACCAACTCCCAGAGCTTACTCAAACTCATGTCCATTGAGTCAGTGATACCATCCAACCATCTCATCCTCTTTCGTCCCCTTCTCTTGCCTTCAATCTTTCCCAGCCTCAGGGTCTTTTCTAATGAGTCGGCTCTTTGCATCAGGTGGCCGAAGGATTGGAGCTTTGAATAAGTCCTGCATTCTCAAACTGTTTATTTCATTTCACCTGTCTGTAAAAATGTATATTTACAAACTTTGAGATTTCCTGAAGCTTCAAAACTTTGCATCCTCCTAAAGACCCCTGTGTTTGAGTTCCGGTGGATGCTAACAATGCACCCCATCCCCGCATGTTAAGTTTTTCACTGTCCCCAGCCCCCTATTCCAACCTCCATAAAGTCTGTGTCTTCCAGAAAAACCACTGTGCACAAGTGAAGAGAAAGAGCATCTTTCACTTTAAGAGATGTAAGGAAATAGGATGTATGTACAGGCTTCCCTGGTGGCTCAGCTGGTAAAGAACCCACCAGCCAAATCAGGAGACGCAAGAGGCCTGGGCTCGACCCCTGGGTTGGGAGGATCCCCTGGAGAAGGAAATGGCAACCCACTCCAGTATTCTTGCCTGAAAAATTCTACAGACAGAGGAGCCTGGTGGGCTACAGTCCATGAAGTCACAAAGAGTCGGACAGGACAGAGTGTGCATGCACACACACGCACATACACCGATAAATGAATCACAGAAAAATGATAAGAATGTATCAAACCCGGAATCGAAGAAGGAATCAAACCTGGGTTTCCCGCANGGGGGATAGGAGGATGGATGGGTGGATGGAGGAATGGATAGATGGAGAGAGGGAAGGAGGTATGGGAAGATGGGTGAATGGAGGGATAAGAGGTTGAATGGATGGATGGATGAATGGATGGAGGGATGGATGAATGGATGGATGGATGAAGGGATAGGAGGTTAGATGGATGATGGATGGATGGGTGGATGGGGAGAGAAACTCTCTCAGCCTCTCAGCACTGAGGCACACAGCTTCCAGACAACTGCACCATTTTTCCCGCTGTGGTCTCGTCTCTTTGTAGGACAGGCGACACTTCCCAGGGTGCCTCGTCCTTCTGCACCACAGGAGGCAGTCCTTCTTCAAGTCCTCACTCAACCAGTTACTAAATGCTGCTCCCCTTTGCCAGAGCCCTGCTGGCATGTAAGGCACCTTTGAGCATCTTTGTGAAAAAAACATCATAAAAAGGCATCCCTGCCTCTGGACGACCCACCCTGGTGCTGTATGAAGGCTGACTCTTGGGCCAGGTGCCCCCTCCCACCCTGGGGCATCGTGGTGTGATGCGCAGTCGTGGCCTGACCCACCCCCACCGTCATCGGCGCCGTCACCTGTCCCTTCAGACCCCAGTGTCCTGCAGGCTCCCTGTGTGCTTAGTCGCTCAGTCGTGTCTGACTCTTTGTGACCTTATGGACTGTAGCCCGCCAGGCTCTTCTGTCCACGGGACTCTCCAGGCAAGAACATGGAGTGGGTTTCCATGCCCTCCTCCAGGAGATCTTCCCAACTCAGGGATCGAACCCAGGTCTCCCATATTGCAGACGGATTCTCTACTGTCTGAGGCACTCGTGCTTCTAAAAAACGTAAGTTATGCACATTAGGAGAGAGAGGAAAGGAGGGAAACCTGGCTCAACATCTCCTGCTTCGCTGGCAGATCGGTAGAAAGGAGGGAAACCTGGCCTCAACATCTCCTCCTTTGCTGGCAGATCGCTGGCAGATCAGTAGACTTTCAGAAAAATACTGTTTATAGTTGCCCAGTCATCTTTCTCACCTTCCACTTACTCGTCCACTTACACTGTCTTTTGCCTTGATTCTGGACTGACGGACAAGCTTGGCTCCAGGAATATACCACTGAATGAAACCTTTTTTTGTCTTCACAGAATATGGTATGGGCTACGGGTAGGTAAGCAGAAGCAGTAGGAAGGGTGGCCAAAACCTGGAGAAGCTCTGGGTATCAGGTGGCCCACAAGAGGGACACAATGCCAGCTCCAAAGGTAGAGATGAGGCTGGAACCACAGACATCAGTCATCAGGGTTTGCGGTTTATTCAAAGGAGAGCGGATGCAGAGTTCCAGGAGGGAAAGACAGTCAGGTGAGCCCAGCGAAATCAAGAAAGAAGAGGGTCACAGTGTCACGGATTTAACTAAGGGCAGAGAGAATAGAATAGAGATGAGCAGAAAGACCAGAACGCTGCCTGGAAGGCTGAGTGGAGAGGGTTTTAGGTCGATTTCGAACATGGACAGCAAGGAGATCAGACCAGTCCATCCTAAAGGAAATCAGCCCTGAGTATTCATTGGAAGGACTGATGCTCAAGCTCCAATACTCTGGCCACCTGATGCAAAGAGCTGACTTGGAATAGACCCTGATGCTGGGAAAGATAGAGGGCAGGAGGAGAAAGGGGATGACAGAGGATGTGATGGTTGGATGGCATCACCGACTCAATGGACACGAGTCTGAGCAAACTCCGGGAGATAGGGAAGGACAAGGAGGCCTGGCTTGCTGCAGCCCGTGGGGTCAGATACAGCAAAGAGTCAGATACAGCTGGAGCGACTGAACAACAAAGAGATGGATAGAGGAGAGGAAAGAGTCACGAACAATCCTCAAATGATTGCAGTAAGTCATTCACTGAGCTCAGGAAGAGGGTTTGGGGCAAGCAGCCTCTCATCCTTACCTTGGTATCCAAATCATGTAGATTATAAAAGACCCACAAAGAAGTAATAAATGCAAAAGCCTCCTTTACATTATAACATTTAGGCATCTGATAGCAACAGTGACATCTTTGTTACACTTCTCCAAAGCTGCCGAGGAAAACAATTAGGAGGCCAGAGGCTTCCCGAGGAGCCACAGAGACTCTGCCCAGAGAATTTGAAAACTCTGGAAAGGAAAACCACGCGTGCTGGGTGGGGACCTGGGACTCTGTCTAGCATTAGAGCATCCTGTTGTCAAACTTCTTTTCTGAACTGTTCACCGCTGCAACTATCTTGGACGGCAGAGACCCTTGATGTGCCGTTCAGTTTTGAAGTGTTTAGTTCTATTTCCATTCGTATTCACCCCAGAGTAACTTTCTTCACAAGCAGATTATCTTCTCAGGAGCTCAAACTATGAATTTAGCAATTCTGCAACCCCGGGTACTGGGCTTCCCAGGAGGGTCAGTGGTAAAGAACCTGCCTGCCAATGCAGGACACGTAGTAGACTCAGGTTCAACCCCTGGGTCGGGAAGATCCCCTGGAAGAGGAAATGGTAACCCACTCCAGTGTTTTTGCCTGGAAAGTTTCATGGACAGAGGAACCTGGTAGGCTGCAGTCCATGGGGTGGCAAAGAGTCAGACATGACTGACTTGAGCATGTATGCAAGCAACCCCAGGTAGCCCGTTAATGAGGAAAAGTCAAGACTGTAAGCCATCTTAATGATGACAAGCAATCAGACTGAACAATACAATGACTGCTTTTCACTTGAGGATTTTGAATTATATCTTAAAAAAAAAAAAGTTTAAGAATGTCTGAAAATCAAGATAAAACTTTCCTTCATCAAATGCCTGCATTTTAAGAAAGCAAAAGATAGCACCAGAGTCAACAGGGAGCTAAAGAAAGATACTTGTCTGCAAACTAAAAATAAAGTTGAAATGGATCCTGAGCAGAAGGCATAAATAAAAAGTATCCTATAAAGGTAACTATATTCTGCATCTTCCTAACCCAGTTGAGTCAATATTTCCTCTTCTCTTCAAAAGAAAAGCTACTTAAGAAAAAGTTCTTAGCGGTTGCTTTGCTATTTTCGGTCAGACTGCCAGTTAGGTACAAATGAAAAATGTGTTTGCTCAAGTCCTCTAAATTGGGAGAAAAACTGGGGGGGTTAGGACTGGTAACCTGAAAAGAGAGGCTGAATGGGGATCAGAGAGAAGTCCTGAAACTTTACAACGGGCTATTTGTCTGGTCTTTATTGTCTCCATATGGAACCATTAAAAGACAACAACGCAGAGACAACACATTAAGCCATAGCTCAAGTTCAATCTTCAATTATTGGTTTTTTGATTATGTAGAAAACTGTATTCAAATCGCCCCTCAATCCACTTCTTCCGGTCTGAGTTGAGGACTCCTGGGCGGAGCCAGGAATCCTTGGGAGTGATCCCCAGCTCTGGAATCCCCCGCGGAGCACTCAGCCTCGTGGCGTTCCCCTCCCCGCAGCTCGGCTCACACATCTGGCTTCACCCTGTGCAACTGTCTATTGGAAATGCTTTCAAGTGGGAGAAAAACAGTGTGATAGATGTCTTATTTTCCTCTAGAGTTGGAAACAAAGCTTTGTGACACAGTTGCTAAAAAGGGCAGTTGATGTGAGTGTGTGTGCGGGCATATGTGTTTAGCACCAGGCAGAAGAGTAAAAGAAAAAAGCTAATGCAGGAGACACAGGAGATGCGGGGTCCATCCCGGGTGGGGAAGACCCCCCGGAGGAGAAGATGGCAGACCACTCCGGTATTCTTGCCTGGAGAATCCCGGGGACGGAGGAGCCGCGGAGTCAGCACGGCTGAGCAACTGAGCGTGCACGCCCGGAGTGAGCTCCGGCGTCTACTTACCGGAATGCGTGCTGCCATTCTTCAGCATGCAGAATACTGGGCTGGGACAAGCCCGAAAACCCGCCCTTCCCATACTATTGTGAATAACAGTTCACGATGACATAATTTTAAAAATCTTCTCCGGAATACGAAAACAGTTCATTAAAAGAGAACGTCTCCGGCAATTAAGTGAGCAAGTGGGAATGGTAACCTAACAGCCACACGCAACCCATCACATCCTTCTCTCTGAATTAACGAGATTCTTAACCGGATTGATCCACGGTCTCGTCTTTACAGGAAGGCAACTGAAGGTAGCTCTGCGGCGGGCCATCCATTTGTGTCCTGCCTGAGAAAGGTGGAGATCCTCCCAGAACAAATCAATAGCAATTTCTAACACACATTTCAAAACATTTTCCTTCCTCATTTATTTTATGTAATTCTATCTCTCTCTCTCTCTTTTTTTTTTTTAAATTTCAGAACTGTTCCCCTTTCTCTTGTCACCTTTTTGGGAAAGATAAAAACATCTTTCAGAAACATAAGAACTGGTTTAATTTCAACACATAGCTGGAAACTTCACAATGGCAATAAAAAAGACTATGAGAGTAAAAAAAAATGCTTTTCTTTTTAAACAACAAACTAGAGGATATAATGAAAAAGAAGCAGATTCATAGACAAAACAAAGCAGTGCTTACCAGTGGGGAGAGGGAAGGGGGAGGGGAGCAATTCAGGGGCAGGGAAGTAAGAGGGTCAAACTACTAGGTACAGAATAAGCCTCGGGGGTATATTGTACACCACAGGGAAGATAGTCAATATTTTATTAACACCCCAAATGGGAATTAACCTTTAAAATTGTGCAAAATTTTTTTAAGTTAAAAAAAGGACATTATAGAGAATCAGTTGAGAGAAGAGAATCAATTTTAAGTATGAATAAAAACAGATTCTTCTAGAAAAACAGTACATACAAATGTGGCGGTCTTAGAAGACAAGGCAGGAAGAGTCTTTTTTAGGGTTAAGATTTCAGACACAGGGGATGTAGGCTCCCTTTCATCTGACATATAAGGAGTGGGTGTCTAGAAAGTGAAAGTCACTCAGGCGTGTCCAGCTCTTTGTGACCCCATGGACTATGCAGTCCGTGGAATTATCCAGGCCAGAATCCTGGAGTGGGTGGCCTTTTCCTTCTCCGGGGGATCTTCCCAACCCAGGGATGGAACCCAGGTCTCCCACACTGCGGGCAGATTTTTGGGTGTCTAGAAGAGGCACTCAAACCTTAAAGAATCACCAGGGCAGGAGGAGGTTTGCAAAGACACTAATTTCTAGGCAACAACCCCTAGAGACACTGGCTTGAGCACCTCAGGTCCTCTCTCCAAAGCTCAGTCTGCTCAGATACAAAACTGGTGATGCTGATTTGAAAAATAATGTATACCTCCACACGGTCATTGTGAGGATCAATAAGAACGTCGAAGCCTCTTTGCAACGCCAAAGCACTCCAGAAATTTCAAAGACTGTCATGACAGAGTCCTGACAACCTTCCAAAACTAAGATAGACAAGACTTACAATGCACAGTTACATGGAAGGCAAGTGAATCAAAACTAAAGTAAAATGATTCAGTAAAGAAACAAGTAAAGAATGTGCCTGCCCATGCAGGAGACAGAGAACCCTGGCGGGCTACAATCCACGGGTCACAAAAGAGTTGGATATGACTTCTCGACTAAACAGCAACACCAAAAATAAACAAGTATCATATCTGGTTATCTGAGCGGCTCCTGTTTGGATGGTACGTGTCTATGTGCTCAGTCATGTTCGACTCTATGTGACCCCATGGCCTGCAGCCCGCTAGGCCCCTCAGTCCGTGGGATTTCCCAGGCAAGAATACTGGCATGGACTGCCGTTTCCTTCTCCAGGGGATCTTCCCGACCCAGGGATGGAACCCACGTCTCCTGTGTCTCCTGCGTTGGCGGGCAGCAAAGCCACCAGAGAAACCTTTGATGGTCAAAAGAGACGGAAACCTGGAAATGCAGAAGGAGAAAGAGTGCGTAAAAACAGGAAAGAGGAGGGTCTCATGACAGAGTTGGCTGAAGTCACAACCGGCCGGGAGTTGTTAACCTTGAGTGGATCGAGGACAGAGGACAATGGTCGCAGGAGTGATAAAGATCTCCTTGCATTCCTTTTTATGCTACAAATACTTCAGGTACAGAAGTTTGATTCCAGGGGGTAGATTTTAAAGATTTTCTTGGTTATTTAAGTGCTCTTTTAAAACCATATCCTCATTCTAATAGGTTGCATTATTTACATGAAACAAATACTATCTTTCATTTAGATGAAAATATCCATTCTGTTGTTAAACACGACTTCACAGAGTTCAGAAATCACAGGAAACTGTTTCTGTCCCTGTCTCAGATGTATAATCTCATTATTACAATATTTATCTCAAAGAAAGATTAGGAACCTCAGCCAATGTTTTCAGACTGTCTGAAAGTCCCCACTGTCAGATTTAGAAAGCGACGTTAATATATTACAAATAATCAAAAAGCAGTAACAAAAACAGATGATTGAATTCCTAATGTTTCCATTACTCTTCAAAAAAAAAATTTTTTTTTAAATAAATGAACTCCTGCTAGATGCTTTCTTTCTTGAGAGATAATCTTTCCATTCGGATGGTAATTTGCGAAGCAAAATCTTTGTATTTTGTCAAGTTAGTTCTTGTTTTTAAATAGATAAAAGTTCTGTGAACAGGTTATTTAAGGGGCCGTTTTTCATTTGCAGAACATGCAAGGCTGGAGCAAGGCAGGCAGGGGAATTGTGTGCATATCAGATGTGTGCGTTTTTGCCAAGAGAAGAGACCCCCTGAGACTCCTATCACCAGGCTGGCTCTGGGATCAGTTTAACAACTTGCTTTGAATGCATATGAGTCCTGACTGCGAAATTTGCAAATGCCTCCCCATAAAGGTTATGCACCCACTGTAAATGCTGCATCTATTCAAAAAGATGGCCAGGTTGGTTGCTAGGAGATGGTGGGATTCTCTTAGAGAAAAATCAGTCCTGAAAAAAAAAAAATTTTTTTTTTTTACATAAAGACCTTTTAAATATAAATACCTTTGACAGCAGCTATTATTATTCACTGAGTTCCTTCACATCTGAATAAATGGCAGAAAAATGATGATATTATTCATATGCCATTATCCACTAAAGTGTTAAAATAGAGAAGTCTTATTTTCCTCTCTCTCTTTTTCTTTGTTATTGCTAAAGAGAAAGAAAAAACCTTTTTTGAAAATTCCTTTCCAGTGGATTTTTCTACTTTTCAAGATTCTCAGTATACCAGAAATCTTTCTCAAAATCTGAAATTAAAGATGTGGATTGCTGCATTCTCCTTCCACACAAAACTGCCTATTTTTAAAGGCTGGTCGACAAGGAGAAGAGAACCACACCAGCAAGACTCAAAAGAATGCAACCAACTTCCTCCAAACGAGAGGTTCAGAAAAAGCAGGGTCCGCAGGTGGGAGTCTGTGCTTCTTGAAAGCGTCCGCAGGTGGGAGTCTGTGCTTCTTGAAAGTGGCCATCCATCCCAATTTCATTTCAATAACGTTTGCAATTTTCTTCCAACTGGGTTGACCGGAGGCACAGCTGCCCTCTACCTGTGTCCCGACACCCAGCTTTTGCTAAAAATGACCCTAACATATAAAACGTGAAGCAAGTGATGATTTGCTGTTTATAAACTGTGTCGCCTGTAAATGAAGCAGCAATCTCTCCTCCTTCAGTGTGCCCTGCCCAGTCCATAGAGGACCTGAGAACCTCCCAGCTGAAACTCTCAAGAGGTAGCTGAGGCCAGAATGCCCAAACCAGCGGCCACACCTCCCTTGGACCAGGGCCACTAGAGCATCCCCCACCCCAAGCTCAAAATAAGGGATCCATGTTAAATACATTTCATTTCCATGAGAATGGCCACCCCCATCTCCAAGTATTTTCTTTTGCTATTGTGGATACTGTACAAAGTTTCTCAAGTTTTTTTTTTTTTTTTGTATGCCTTGGAGTCAGACGGAGGCATGTTTCCTTGTACAAATATTGACATGAGCCCCTCCGTTTACTGAGCATTTTCCTGTGAAAGGCTGAGTATGGTAATGTCCCTTCATACGCTTTCACACATTTGTTCTGACTCTTGGCTCCAGGAAGTCCTTATTGTTCTAATCAATGCTCCCTGGCCCAGTGACTTTTTCTTCCCTTTTAGTGACAGACATGGTATGTTTCCTTTCTTGAAGTTCTCATGAGAGTTTCTTGAACCGTGTTCCATGCACACCAATAAAAAGGCGACAGATTTTCAGGTATTCCTTTTTCTGTTTTTTTGTTTTGCTTGCCTTTTTTGTCACAGCCTCTTAGCCAACACCGTGACTAACTGTATAAACGGTGGAATGCCAGATAAGAAAGCCCCTCCAAATTCCAACAGCTTGCTCTAAATTCATGCAACACTGGGGCTTCCCTGGAGGTCCAGTGGTTAAGGCTTTACATTTCAGTGCAGGGGGTTGGAGTTCAATTCCTGGTCAGGGAGTTAAAGTCCCACATGCCTCAAGGCCACAAAACAAACATATACAAGTAAGATTGTAACAAATTGAATAAAGGCTTTTAGAAATGGTCCACATCGAAAAATTAAATAATAAATGCATGGTACATGGATCCATGACTGAACTGGCACAATTCCTTTGTGAGTGGACCCAAGAGGTTGCATTCTGCTTTTTTACTTGAGTGTTTAATCTTGTAGGTGTTCCAGAAACCTGTGCTTTTCACTGTGCATGAGATGGTGCACACATGTTCAGTCGTGTCTTGCTCTGCAGCCCCGTGGACTGTAGCCCGCCAGGCTCCTCCGTCCATGGGATTCTCCAGGCAAGAATAGTGGAGTGGACTGCCATTCCCTTTTCCAGGGGATCTTCCCGACCCAGGGATCGAACCTGCGTCTCCGTATTGCAGGTGGATTCTTCGCCACTGAGTCACCTGGGAGCCCCTTGCGTTTTGGCAGTTCTTGCTCCCATAGCATCCTCCCACTTGCAGTGATTAGTTATCTCAGTTTCAAGAGCTGGATAGTGTGTCTTTCATGCTAGAACAGAATCGTTCGTTGGTTTCTACCTTGAGATTAAAAAAAGTACCACCGGAAGCGGTGAGAAACCCCCAAGGACAAAGCCCCCAGACGGCAGCTGGTGGGCACCGCGCTTTCCATGCCGGGCGCGGGAGAATCATCTGACACTCCCCGATTTACCTCTCCTGCCATTTCCACTGTCCCCGGTGGACCCGTCAGACAGGATGAACCATGGCAGAGAACCCCGCTCGCAGCGCTCAGCGAGGAAGGAATCTTCAAGGACACGGAGAAGCTCACAGCTCCCTTCAGTCTCACCAGGGGCACCAGGAGAACCTTGCTATCATCACAGCTCCCTCTTCCCTCCTTTTTCTCAAGCACATCTGCTCTGTTTTGGGAAGCTGGTTTGAGCAGAGAAAGCCCCCGGGGTGAAAATCTAGATCATTAAGGACTAGGTCCAGGGGGCTGTGAACAATGCAGCCCCAGGTAGGACCACACTGGGTTACGTGGGCAGGGCAGCGGGGCCCACAGAAGCAGCTGCATCTTGGCTCAGCACCCAGCAGGGTCCCAGGTGGAGGACAGGCAGCTTCCTGGACGGGTTGAGGGCGTGATACATCAGAGAAGTCTCCCAGGCCGGCTCTCAGGGAGTAGGATCCAGCAGCAGCACCAAAGCTTTCCTCCCTGGGTTCCTCCACCCCCCGGTCCCTGACCCCCCTTCTCATCGATTCCAACTCCTACTCCACACCCATCCATTGAGACCCCTTCCTCCCTAAGTGGTCCCCAGCCATACTGTCCTCCAGCGTGAAACTTTCAAAGGAACAAAGCAGTCATCTCTCTTTGGAGCTACATTCTTTTGTGAGTTACACTCCAGGTATGATTTATTTCTGGTTCATTTCCTGTGACTCAGTTACACAGGATGCTAAATTATGATAATAATGCTTGTCTCCAGATAATGAAGACGGGGCTTGGGTTTCTCATAGCGGAGACTTTATACAAATGCAGAGTATCATTACAGCTAAAATCCATGACTGAAGAAATTAAATTTCCTGAAATGTTTTATATCTGACAAGAATGTTTGTAATCCTCTGTATTTACCGCTAAACGAGGTGGACTACGAGAAAGAAGATATTTCAGGGGAAGGACTGAGCTCAACGGGAAAAATTAACAAATGGGAAAATTGTAGCACTGCATTTGTTCTTTCTGGAGAGAAAGGGCTTTGGTAAACATGCAACAGGAAACTCTGTTTGATTTCTGCAGGGAAAATCTAACCAGCAACAGACTCTTGCGGAATCTTCAAAGGAGAAATTTCTATACTTGTTTACTTTCTGATACGCAGCTGAAAAAGAACACCATGGCTCAGCTCAAAAGGAGCAAGACAGTGAATAACTGATCCAGTACTGCAAAGAACTAAATACTTAACTGGACATAAAGGAAATGAAAATCTTTACCATAAAGAAGTTTAAAAAAAAGAGAGAGAGAGATTTGATTTGGGAGGGTAGGGGTGGCATGCCTTTAATCATTTCCCAAATTTAGTTCTTTTCTGGTTTCATAGACACACGAGACAATCAAACTCAGAGTTTTAAAATTTTTCACGTGTCAGAGGTAGTTTGAGAACACAACCTGCTCCCGGTTCTCCATTCTTATTTCCATCTCTCTTTTGGTTTGGAGATACCGACTTCATTAAAGCAGAACAATGAAAGAATCACTATTTCTGGAAATAGCCATTTATAGATTCACGCCCACTGATTTTAAGTGTTTCCTCTATGTAGGTATTAACTGGTATTGCTTCAGGCCATCAAGCCAAGAAATGCCAACGACCTCCACATCTTCATCAGAACCAAGGGTTCCTCCTTGAGACCTGACCAGTGCAACTGCCAGAACCACAAAGTGCCAGCCCTGAAAGGTCAGGGGAGAAGGCAAGGCTGGGAGCAGAGCTGGGAGCTGTGGACAGAGCTGGCTCCAAAGTACTTCTTATGCCAACTTCAGCTCTATCACTTGTCACAAACACCACTCCCTTTTCAAGCCTGGGACCTAGCTCTGTGGGTCCTGTCCATTGGCTCCCCAGTTCCTAGCCATTTTTTAAAAAAACGTTTTATTTTGTATTGGCGTATGGGTTTCCTTGGTGGCTTGGTGGGAAAGAATCTGCTTACAGTGCAGGAGACCTGCGTTCAGTCTCTGGGTGGGGAAGATCCCCCGGAAAAGGGAATGGCAACCCACTCCAGTGTTCTCACCTGGAGAATTCCATGGACAGAGGAGCCTGATGGGCCACTGTCCATAGGGTTGCAAAGAATCGAAGACGACCCAGCGACAAATGCTAACAACGACTAACAGTTGATTCACAATGTTGTCAGGGTTTCAGGTGAACAGCAAAGGGACTCAGGCACACGTATACATGTATCCATTGCCCCCCAAACTCCCTCCCATCCGGGCAGTCACATAACATTGAGCAGAGTTCTCTGTGCGACCCAGTCGGCCCTTGCTGGTTTTCCACTTTAAATACAGCAGTGGGTACATGTCCATCCCAAACTCCCTAATTATCCCTTCCACTCATCCTTCCCCGCTGGCAACGGTAAGTTTGTTCTCTAAGTCCGTGAGTCTGTTTTGTAGACAAGCTCATTTGCATCATGTCTTTTTAGACTCCACATATAAGCGATGCCGTATGATGTTTCTGCTTCTCTGTCCTAATTCTCTCATTACGACACTCTCTAGGTCCATCCGTGTGGTTGCAAATGGCATTTTTGATGGAGGCAGTGCTTTCTGATCCTAGTGAGCTGCTGTCTGCAGAGCCGGGTACCAGACTGCCCAGACCAAGGCTTGCTCCCTTCTCCAACCTGGCTGGGGTGTGCCACGCCTACGTCGATGTCACTAGCCTCACAAACTGTCCAGAACTCTGAGCTCAAGCAGCGTCATCTCACTCGTCTGTCCTCAGCACAAGCTTCCTCCTCTGTCCACCCCTAAAATACCTTCCCCAGAGATGCCTCCTGCCTAGGACCTACAGACAAGTCACCAGACTTATCGACTGGGACTCCCTCTGCATCTGATGTTAAGTGGACAGATCAAGAGGTTTCTAAGGGAGCCCCAAAGGCTGGGACCGACAGGAGGCACTCACTCAGTGCCAGCCAAACCTTTGCCTGTGCAACCTCACAGAAACAAGATGTGCTCAGGATTCGCTCTGGGAGACTAAGCAGAATGCAGAAGCCAAAGAGAAGAGGAGAAGCAATGTATTTTAGTATGTTCAACTTGAAGTCATTTTCATTCAAATTGTTTAAGAGCAAAATATTTCCAATTTGTAGGAAAGGTCCCCAAAACGCAACGCACAACTATTCCCCTACCATAGACGTTACACAGATACTATCATTTTGCTGTATTGGCCTCAGGTCTTTTAGTTTTAAGAGATTAATCATTATAAGTTAAACAATGACCAGCTTCTTTTCCCTTTCTCATCTCCCTCCTTAGAGGAAAATTCTCATCTGAAAATGTGCATCATGCCCAAGCTTGTTTTTGTAACCTCGTTTGTGTGAGAATTTACACGCCACATATGTAAACCATTGCTGCTGTGTCCTGAAATTCACATCAGTGTTTTCATGCTGTTTATTTTGTGGCTCTCCTCCATAATTATGTTTTTCCATTTTATCTGTATAGTTTTATATAGATCTAACTCTACATATAGAACTTCCCTTGTGGCTCCGACGGTAAAGAATCTGCCTGCAATGCCGGAGACCTGGGCTCGATCCCTGGATTAGGAAGATCCCCTGGAGAAGAGCACGGCAACCCACTCCAGTATTCTTGCCTGGAGAACGCTCATGGACAAAGGAGCCTGGCAGGCTACCGTCCATGGGGTGACAAAGAATCGGTCAGAACTGAGCTACTAAGCACAGCTCTACATAAGTTATATACCAGGAGGCCCAACCTCCGGGCTGTGGACTGGTACCTCCTGTCAGATCAGCAGCATCATTAGACTAAAGTGCACAATACATGCAATGCCCTTGAATCATCCCCAAATCATCCTTGGTCCATGAAAAAATTGTCTTCCAGGAAATCTGTGCCTGGTGCCTATCAGGTTGGGCATTTCTGTTACATGCTATCCTATTCTATGATTGGAATCATAGTTTCCTCATCCATTATACTAAAAAAAAAACCGAAGTTTTCTTGTGTCTAGTTTTCACTGCTGTATATGATGCTGCAGTGATCATTTTATGCACCTTCTTGAACATTCCTGTGAAAGTCTCTCTAGAAGAGACACCTCCAAGTGGGGTGCTGGCACCATCAAGCTTTTCCCACATTCTTCAGTTTCTCTTTGAAGAGGTGTAAGTAAGTAAGTGAAAAAGTTGGCTTAAAGCTCAACATTCAGAAAATGAAGATCATGGCATCCAGTCCCATCACTTCATGGGAATAGATGGGGAAACAGTGGAAACAGTGTTAGACTTTATTTTGGGGGGCTCCAAAATCACTGCAGATGGTGACTGCAGCCATGAAATTAAAAGATGCTTACTCCTTGGAAGAAAAGTTATGACCAACCTAGATAGCATATTCAAAAGCAGAGACATTACTTTGCCAACTAAGGGCCGTCTAGTCAAGGCTATGGTTTTTCCTGTATGGATGTGAGAGTTGGACTGTGAAGAAGGCTGAGCGCTCAAGAATTGATGCTTTTGAACTCTGTTGTTGGAGAAGACTCTTGAGAGTCCCTCGGACTGCAAGGAGATCCAGCCAGTCCAATCTGAAGGAGATCAGCCCTGGGATTTCTTTGGAAGGAATGATGCTATAGCTGAAACTCCAGTACTTTGGCCACCTCATGTGAAGAGTTGACTCACTGGAAAAGACTCTGATGCTGGGAGGGACTGGGGGCAGGAGGAGAAGGGGACGACAGAGGATGAGATGGCTGGATGGCATCACTGACTCGATGGACGTGAGTGAACTCCGGGAGTTGGTGATGGACAGGGAGGCCGGGCGTATGTGATTCATGGGGTCGCAAAGAGTTGGACACGACTGAGCGACTGAACTGAACTGAACTGAACTGAAGTAAGTGAGTGAAGTCGCTCAGTCGTGTCCGATTCTTTGCCACCCCGTGGACTGTAGCTTACCAGGCATCTTCATCCATAGGATTCTCCAGGCAAGAATACTGGAGTGGGTTACCATTTCCTTCTCCAGGGGATCTTCCCAACCCAGGGATCGAACATGGGTCTCCCGCATTGGAGGCAGACACTTTAACCTCTGAGCCACCAGGGAAGATCTGAAGAGGTGAGACACTCACAATTCCACCAGGGATGTATCAGCTTTCCTGTCTTTCCACATCCTCATCAGCCAATAGGATAAAAGGGAAAATGTGGCTTCTTCTTACATCTTCCTATAAGCTAGTTGCTCTGTTTCTTGATACTTCTTTCATATCCCTTTTATACCCTTCACCATTATTTTCCTATTTTATGTTTAAACATTTTCTTATTGACTTCTAAGAGTCCTCTATATAATCTGGATATGATCTTTGCTATGCAGGTTGCAAATGTCTTCTCCTGGCCTGGTTATCTGGCTAATATTAAGATACAAAGCAAGACATCCTTGGTGGTGTGGGGGATAAGAACCTGCCCGCCAGCGCAGGGGACATGGATCCAATCCCTGGTCTGGGAAGACTCCACACCCCTTGGAGCAACTAAACCCCATGCATCACAACTATTGAGCTTCTGTGCCTCACAACTACTGAAGCCCCCGAGCCCAGAGTTCGTGTTCCCCAAGAGAAGCCACCACCATAAGCCGGTGCCCCTCAGCAAAGCATAGGCCCCGCTCGCCACAGCTAGAGAAAGCCCATGCGTGGCAACGGAAAATACGGAAGTAAATAAAAATTTTTTAAAAAAGAAAGAAACAAAACAGTACTTAGGATCGAGTTATGATGCTAATCAGTTCAGTCCAGACGCTCAGTCGTGTCCGACTCTTTGCGACCCCATGGACTGCAGCATGTTAATATCAGGTCACTTATAAAAATGTCTAAGAAATATTTCTTCTATTGATAAAGATTCCTCTTGTTTTCAGGGCAGAAGCCTACTTATGTTTATCTGAAATGTCATACTGTATACACTTCTGTATAGTTTCAAAAGATGTGACGCTCTTTAATGTCCACGTCTTGGCATTTCACTGTTTATGAATATTGCTAAAGTTGATTTATACAATAAGAAGCAGATCCTAAGACTGCTCAGTCTGAGTTTGAGATATTAGGGAATGCCAGAGGAATATTTTCCAGCAACTACTTATCTTGGAAGTAATTTTATAAAACAAGTCCTGTGGCTGGTGACATAATTTGCTCTCTGCCCACAGTACCCGGGAGACCTTCATGAGAAGCAAATGCCTATCTGTGTACACATGTGTTTATTTGTCTACGTCTAGGGAGTATCTCTATTTTAATCTTACACTCCAATTGATTAATTAAACTTTGAGGAAACAATGTTTTTATGGCACCAGTACCCCATATGCATCATGGAAAAGTAATTTAGTTATGTCTTAATTCCTCACTCATTTCCACTAAAATAAATCCAGAACAGATTCAGAAAACTGATGCTGAGGACAGACAGTGAATCTGTGAGCCCATGGCTGGAAGCCTAAAATATTATTTTGAATTAACCTATTAACTCATTTGAGATAATTCTATCCAGATTTGAGTCTGTGTTTACTCAACTGATTTATTGTCTGTTTTTATTTCTTCCAAATGGGACTCATTATGTCTCTTTAAAGCAGTGTTTTCCCGTGTTTTCTACCATTTTTATTTTTCACGGTATTTCATGTCATAGCGACTGAGCTATGTGTCGTGTACTACTAATTATGAAACCCAGATTTTACTCTGTGTCCATTTTAGTGGGTTTTTATGTGTTTACATACACACACGTGTTTGTTCAAACGCTAAGTAGCATCTGACTCTTTGCAGTCCCGGGGACTGCAGCATACCAGGCTCCTCTGGCCTTCGCTATCTCCTGGAGTTTGCTCAAATTCATGTCCATACATTTTGCAGCAAAATGGCCTTTTTGAAAGACAGGGATTGCATTTTTAGAAGTACTGCACCCTTTAAACATTTCTATGGGTTTATGGAGACTTCTGACGTAAAAATGGATTTCCCCATATGACTGGAAATACTAGAACCAGGCCACTCAGCAATTCACCTGAAGTCTTAACTGGCCTGCCACAGAAGAAGGAGGCAATCTTTGCTTCTCTAATAGCAACATGGGAAAGTGAGGCTGGGTGGTCTTGGGCTGGGAGCTCATCCCTGGAACTTGGGGTCTGGATGGAGCCACTTAGCAGTTGCTAGACCATCTGTTAAAGGAACAACACTCATCTTCTGAGGTCGATGTGCAATTAACTGTCCTGGCTCAAAGCAACAGAATAAGTACTCAGTAAGCACTGCTGCTGCTGCTGCTAAGTCGCTTCAGTCGTGTCCGACTCTGTGCCACCACATAGATGGCAGCCCACCAGGCCCCCCCCCGTCCCTGGGATTCTCCAGGCAAGAGCACTGGAGTGGGCTGCCATTTCCTTCTCCAAAGCGTGAAAGTGAAAAGTGAGAGTGAAGATGCTCAGTCGTGTCCGACTCTTAGCGACCCCATGGACTGCAGCCCACGAGGATCCTCTGTCCATGGGATTTTTGCAGGCAAGAGTACTGGAGTGGGGTGCCATTGCCTTCTCCTCAGTAACCACTAGTGTCTTCCTATTCCACCTAGTTGCGGAGAAGACCATCTGCCATAAATCAGGGCTCTGTAACATTCTCAGACAAGCTGTGACATCTGCACAGCCGCGCCTGGGCCACCGACTCTGCACACCTGCCCGGGTGCCACCGGGAAGATCACTGGGACAAACCGCGACTCGCCTCAGGAATCAGAACTTCCAATCAGGCACAACACGTGACATTTTATATTTACATATATATACAGAGCCTGCTTGCTTGCCAAGGTTTTCACAGTGCTCTATTAGCTTTCACAATCGGTATGTACAAAGGTCAGGTAGGTCCTCGCCCCTTTCTTTTCAGTAAGAGAAAACTGAGGCTTGAAGGGGCCAACAACACTAAAGAATGGATGGAGACTGGACTTCGGAGTTTTCTGAGTTTTTAGATTTGCTAGTGTGTTGGGTCAAACTCTATGCAGTGGCCATTTTAATAGATAGACTCCTTAAGGTCACCGGCTTTCCCAGTACACTGTTATCTTACTCAAAAACACTGTAGCAGCAAGCGACACATATTAACAGGTGTAAGTCGTCTAGTGTGTTAGACTCTGCAAGTCACCAGACTGTAGCCCACCAGGCTTCTCTGTCCATGGAATTCTCCAGGCAAGAATAGTCAGTAGCCATTTCTTTCTCCAGGGATCTTCCCGACCCAGGGATAGAGCCTGGGTCTCCTGCATTGCAGGTGGATTCTTTACTGTCTGAACCACCAGGGAAGCCCCCATACCAGCACAAACTACCCTACAAATAGGAGTTCTGATCACTGGAAGGATCAAGGGCCTGCAGGTGGCTGGGATCAGGCGGAGACTGATCAGAGGCCCAAACATCAGAACTCTTTCTCTCTTCCTTATCCGGATGCTGCTGGTGGTGGCTTCATTTCTGCATGAGACTCCTCATGGGGTTCAACAGTGGCTACTGAAAGCTCCAGCTTTCCCTGGTCCTTAGAACAGGGACTTCAGCAACCAGAGACATCCTCTCTTCTGCTGTCTTCTGCAGAAGTCCTGGCACGTCTAGTGTGTTAGACTCTGCAAGTCACCAGACTGTAGCCCACCAGGCTCCTCTGTCCATGGAATTCTCCAGGCAAGAATAGTCAGTAGCCATTTCTTTCTCCAGGGATCTTCCTGACCCAGGGATAGAGCCTGGGTCTCCTGCATTGCAGGTGGATTCTTTACTGTCTGAACCACCAGGGAAGCCCCCATACCAGCACAAACTACCCTACAAATAGGAGTTCTGATCACTGGAAGGATCAAGGGCCTGCAGGTGGCTGGGATCAGGCGGAGACTGATCAGAGGCCCAAACATCAGAACTCTTTCTCTCTTCCTTATCCGGATGCTGCTGGTGGTGGCTTCATTTCTGCATGAGACTCCTCATGGGGTTCAACAGTGGCTACTGAAAGCTCCAGCTTTCCCTGGTCCTTAGAACAGGGACTTCAGCAACCAGAGACATCCTCTCTTCTGCTGTCTTCTGCAGAAGTCCTGGCTTGAGTCTGCAGCTCTGCTCAGACTCAGGCCCAAGACAGTGACATTGATGGATGTTTGGGGGGGTATGTGATTGACAGCCCAACTATAACAGGGGGAATTTCCAACATTAAAGAGGGGCTCTGACCAAACAAAAAAGGTGATAAAGTGCTGCTCCTGCCCACTGCATGTAAAATACACATACCTGCGAAGAATCGAACATTCTCCCCAACACTGCAGTTCAACTTAAAGGAAAAACAAACAAACAAGAACAGAACATAAAGTATAAGATGCAGAGAAATTAACTAGACAAAGACCAAAATGACTGAAACAAAAAGAGCAACGTGACTGATCTGCTTAACTACACATCAGAATGAATTCACTTCTAAAGTTTAAGAAATGTTATTTCTTTGACGTAGATAACATTTTTATCTACAAGTAAGAAAAATAGTCAAGTTTTACAGAGGGCTTTTAAATATCAAAGTTGCCTTTTTTGCACAAATACAATGCTTACGATTTCATCTGTCAATGCCTTGCAGTGACATTTGAAAATTAAATAATGTCCATCTAACGGGCCAAAGCCCATGTATAACTTGAATATTCCTGGCACTTTCATTGCCCCAAAGTTCAGTGGAGCAGAAAACGGAATTGATTTCAGGTCAGAAACAGGCAAATTATTTACATCTACCCTGCAAATTATATTGGCAAAAATAAGTAAGAACGGCCTTAACACATTGTGGCAAGCCCACTCTGCCTTCATAACACATTAGGTGTTACATGTAAGAACCGTCAGCGCGTGTAAGCAAGGGAAGGCATCAGTGTTCACAAGCATATTTAATATTTAAAATGCTTGATTTCTTTCATTTCTATGTGAAAAAAAATAAAATTAGATGTTCTGTTTTCTTTCCAGGCTTCCCTGGTGGCTTAAACAGTAAAGAATCTGTCTGCAAAGCAGGAGACCTGGGTTTAATCCCTAGGTC
>SJYX01017084.1:172877-242961 GCA_006410675.1 Oreotragus oreotragus
CAAGGGACTCTCAAGAGTCTTCTCCAACACCACAGTTCAAAAGCATCAGTTCTTTGGCTTTCTTCACAGTCCAGCTCTCATACCCACACATGACTACTGGAAAAACCATAGCCTTGACTGGACGGACCTTAGTTGGTAAAGTAATGTCTCTGCTTTTAATGTAGCCATAGTACACAAATATGATATATTAACCCTCCTGAGTGACCTGACTTGTCACCTCCACTGTGGTTTTCAGGGAGTAGAAATAAGGAATTGTCTGCTCAGTCATGTCTAACTCTTTTTCGACCCCGTGGACTGCAGCCCTCCCGGTTCCTCTTGTGGAATTTTCCAGGCAAGAATACTGGAATGGGTTGCCATTTTCTGCTCCAGGGGATTTTCCCTACGCAGGGATCCAATCCATGTCTCCCAGGCCTCCTGCATTGGCAGGTAGATTCTTTCCCTCTGCGCCACCTGGGAAGCCCCAAAATAAGGAGGAAAGTGGAATCAGATCAAGACACATGCGATTCAGCCTGAGTGATGAAGCTTCCTCTGCCCCCCCTTCACCCAGCTTCCTTCCTGTCTCCTGCCCTCCAGACCACGGCCTCTCCCTCTCTCTAAGCTCCCTAGGAAGCTCCCTGCTTCCCTGAGAAGCAATCACATGCATCATCAAATGATGTTTCCATGCAAGTTTCCCCCAAAAATGTGAGAGTTGGTGCCAGCTCTATAAAGAATCTGAGCCACTCTTCCCCACCCCCCTCGAATGTCTGTGGGGTTGGCTTTAGTTTGTTGTTCATTTTCTGGGATTATAAGGAACAAAATAATTCTTTAAAAATATCTTCTTTTGCCTTATGGTAAAGTAGCCAGATCAACTACTCTGCAAATGTTTAGGGAAGCTAGTCACAGAAATACCATTTTTTTTCCTTTACCTAACGTGCAGCTCTGGTGTAAAACCATGCAGTGGCCGATGCTTTGTCCCAAGACATCGAACGGCAGTGGAAAGAACTGGTGGCGGGAGGGAAGGGGTGAGGGAGGGGCAGGCGTCTTATCAGACCCTCTCCACCTTGCAGGCGGTACCTCTCGGACACGAGAATTGCTTAATGTCTAGAACAGCTCTTCAGCCCGAAAGCCCAGAAAATGATTCCACAGGCGGTGGCCCCAGAAGAGTCCCTCTGACCCCGTCCAGGCCTCCGTCTGACACACCGTCCCCTTTTCATGGGATTCCTGGGGGCTTCAGCCAATAACAAAAAGAAACTACAAGTATGAAACTTTGGGCTCTTTGTAATATAATTCATCACAAACATTTTTACCCTTAATCCTTAGAGCCCAAATAGCATCATTTAAAAAACTCCCTTATTGACAGATACCTTTTAATTATCATTTGTGGGATAGAAAAAAAAAAATCGACCAAGTTCAGGCCACCTCTCACCTTGTCTCTTTCTTTTTCTTTTTTATTCAGCAAGAATCTCATGGCTTTTCCTCCCATTAGCCCATTATTCCCGTTCACCGCTAGGCCGTGTTCTAGTCTGTAAGGGACACAATGTGTCACTGTCCGAAGGCCCCCTCCATCAGTCTGCTCCAGGGAAAACGAGCTTTCGTCATGCACAAGAACGAAATCTGTGCAGACCGCTGGCTTCAATCACTTGGTTAAGTGTCATGCAATGAGTGACAATACAGGGTTTTTTATTCTCACTGGGGACAGAACGATGTTTAATTAGGCATTTAAAAGCCACTGTTAACTTATACAGGCCTCATCACAAATGGTTTTTCAGCAGGCTCAGTGATCTGAAACACCAATTAGTTTCAATTCACACTTTTTGTCTGTCCCTCATTACAGCAGTTAGTTCAGAATCTAAATTCTTTCCTATGCAAGAAAGTGTTGATGTCCTCCTATGAATAAGAAGAATATATATGTTTTGTCCTTTTTCAAAAGGCACCCTGTAAAATGTCTTCCCACACGCCTCTTTTCTAACTCGAGAAGCATGCAGGGCTCTCCTTGAGACTGGTGGTCTTGCTCTGAAGCCTCTTTATTTCCAAGGCCTTCGGTGGGCGGGGGGGCAGGGGGTGACCTGTGATGCAGGTGGGGGGGGAGTGGTAAAAATCTTGAGCCTGTCTTCTTTTTCACTTTTCATTAACTTTTCAAAGATGGATGTAACATCCAATGCTCATTCTTTCTGCACCATATTATTGCTAAGAAGATCTCTTCATTTTAAATGTATTCTAATAAAAATTTGACATCCACACATTTCATAAGGAATAAATTGAAGAATTTTTGGCAGTAAGTAAAGAGAAATTTCCATTAATAAATGCAGCTATTTCTCCAATTTCAAATACAAATGGAGAACACTGTTGGTAATTAGACTTGAAATTATTTAATCAATTCTTATTTTTGCCAACAAATGAACAGATTTTAAAGAGACTTAAAGAATCAGTTTGATTTTTTTTATCATGGCTCCTGAAATCTTGAAAATATTTCAGAGCATTTACTTCACCTCTCTAAAGATGGGTATAACTTACTGTCTTATAAACAGTGTAGTTTTTTGAACTTCTATGGAATGTCTTGAGAAATGAGAGAGCCACAAATTATTACGCCTTCAAGCTATGTCCTAGCATCTCAGGATAGTCTGAAGAGTAGTTGCAAAGAGAATTAAAGGTTAGAAGGGAATTATGAACAACTCAGACTGATTTTCAGTTGACTCAAACTCTCAATAGTATTTGGCCTTTAAGTTTACTGATCTCTTATTGAGCATTACACACACACCAAAGACATTACTTTGCCATGTTTTTGTTTTTCCTACTAAAAGACCGTATTTTAAGATAGCATAGTAAACACCAAAGATCATAGGAAAACATATTTGCAAGAGATATTTTCTGTTTTGAACTATTTTTAATTTAGAAAATTTGTAATTTCAACATTCACAGGAGTAGTGTTTGCTGTTCAAAAAGAACAAATGGAGGGTTCATTTGACAGATTAAGTTCTATTTCAGGGTTCAGTTACAAATAAAGAAAGAGAAGAGAAGAGGTAACATTACAGAATGATCATGTGTTCCAAAAGAAATCCATCATCCGACTTTCTCTGCAGGATATCAGTTGATGGCATCAAAAGATAAAAGTCACATTTGCCAATCACATCTCCTAAATAGGAAAACATTTTAAGTGCCAGGCAGAATCCAGTTTATAAATGTTCAGATGTGCTCCAGATTATGTACTCAGGAAATCTAAGTTACGTGTTCTTCTAAGGCAAATCTTAAAAGGAATAATTATCAAAATGATATTATGCTGAATCTTTCCAGACTGTTACTGTGCTCACAAGATTCTCTGGTGGATCTGTTCCCATTCTCAACTGGCTACTCAAGGCTGGCCATGCCGTTCTCTTTTCCTGACATCTAAGTTGCCTTAATTGTACAATGGCTTTCATTTGCTTTTCATGTCAGAGTCAGACTTGAAGAGTCTTCTGGTATTTGTTCATCAAGGGAGAAAGCAGTTTTCTCCCTTGCTCTTCTGCTGTGTCACTGATGTGTTGTTGTGAACAGGAAGAGCACAACTGTCTTCCACAAGGACCACAGAGCCAGCCATGTTTGCCCTCACACGTCTGTGTTAGACAATACTTTCTATTATCAAACCGAGTAATAGAAACATGGTTGGTAAGAGGATTATTAATCATATGAAATGTAGTTCAGAAACACGCAAATGGGGGAAAGACTGAAAGTGAACGTTACTGTTATCTTCAAATACCTGAAGGATTGTTGAGTGAGAGAGACGTTATATTCATCATGTTAACACCAAACAGCAGGCTGCTGTGTATGTGCTGTTGTGACCCCATGGGCTGCAGCCCGCCAGGCTCCTCTGTCCACGGGATTCTCCAGGCAAGAATCCTGGAGTGGGACGCCATTTCCTCTTCCAGGGGATCTTCTCGCCCCAGGGATCAAACCCACATCTTTTGCATCTCTTGCATTGGCAGGTGGATTCTTTACCACTGCGCCACCAGGGAAACTAGGTCTTAGCCCAGAAGGAGGAAAAAGACCAACAGTCACAGCTGTCCCAAAAGAGAAAGCACTGTTTGGTAAAGAATTAAGGCTGGTTCTTTATCTGCTAGGAAAACAAAGCAGGAATATCACAATCGGGAAGAAGCTTTTAATCCTGGATAACTGCTAGGCAATCCTCCGACTCCAGTCTTTGACTGGGTTGTCCTCTTCATTCTCTCACCCAGTTACTGGCCACCTAACTGCACCTTCCACCTGCCCTCATCAGATAGCCAGCTTATGCAACAGAACTTTTTGCTCCTATTCATTCGCCAACAAATTGTCTCTGTTCCAGACAGCGTTACCTCTCTGGTACACAACCATAAGCAAGCTATGTAACTGCTCAGGTCTGTGACTCCCTACTCACCTCAAGGGGTGGCTGTGAAGAATAAATTAGATCATTGTGCATTTAGCACGGCTCCTGGCATGTAGTAATTACGAAATACTGTTTGCTCTTATGAGCCATTATTATTGCACCCTGACTCCAGATCACTGTCTCCAAGAGGCAGGCGTGCACTAATCAGACCCAGGTTTGGCTGACTCCCTGAAACGATTTCTCTCTCTTAGGCGTGCAATTATTTCCAGCTGTTTTGAATTTGCTGAAAGACTTTTGGATACACCATAGAATTGTAGGGGGTCCACGTAGGAGGATCATACCTGTAAAAGGTGAAGGTCTGCTGAAGCTGGTATTGAAACAGGCTCTCCTGCATTGCAGATGGATTCTTTAATAGCTGAGCATTCAGGAAGTCCATCACTCCATCGAGAAGTCTTCAAAGATACAAGACGACCGTTTGAGAAAGAGAACGTCAGGTCTTCTATGGATTGCCCAATCTCTCTGGCCAGGTTTAGACCAGAATCAAATCAGAAAGTGACATGAACACTGAGAGATTCCTTCCTTAAAAATAAAAGGAACAACAAACCCAAGCCTCAGACATTCAGTAATCAACCTGTATTCTGTGAAAGTGACATGGATGTGAAAGACGAAGAAGCTGAGAGAAAGTCACGATTTCAGGCTTAATGACCGAACGAGGTATGGGATCCCAGCCTGGATCCTGGAGCAGGAAACAGACGTCACATGGAAACCTGGTGAAACTCCAGTACAGTCTGTAATTTAGCCCACCAGCACTGTGTCTTCATTGATTTCCTGAGTTTGGTCATTGTATTATGGGTATGTAAGGTGTTAACACAGTGGGCATCCACACTATCTCTATACGTTTTCTATAGATCTAAAACTATTCTAAAAGAAAAAGGATGAAAACAGTAAAATACAAAATAATAAAACAAATATTTTTTTAAATTTTAATAAGTGTTCCCTCTGAAAGTTTCCTACATGGAGATACTAGGTCTATGATTTGCAGCGGTAGGTCAGAGAAGACTATGCCGAGAAAAATTAGTTCTCACCCACAAAACCAAAAGATACGTTTACATATCGGTTTAAACCCGCCTCCTCGTTACAGTGCTCAACTCAGGCAAAGAAAAAAAAAAGATAACCAAACCTAGATACGTGTGAGCATGTTCAGTCAATCAGTCATACTGAAGCCCACAAGGCTACTCCATCCATGGAATTTTCCAGGCAAGAATACTGCAGAGAGCTGCCATTTCCTTCTGCAAGAGATTTTCCGGGACCACCCCCTCCACCTCCCACCCTGGGTCTCCCGCATTGACAGGCAGGTTCATTACTGCTGAGCCACCTGGGAAACCCAACACAAATATACAAAGATCAATAGTTTCCCGGGAAGAAAGCAATTAGAAAACATAATGGAAGAGAAACTGATTCATGAGAGTAACTCTAATCATGGACTAACTAACATGGTACAAAAATTTATAGAAGTTACATGGGTTCAACTTTGGGGAAAGGGGCAGTCCTTACTCCATGGAGTAAGTATGTCATGCTTGGAGAGGAAGGTTCTGGTTTCGGCCTTGAGGAAGGTCAGAAGCTCTCAAGTGCACAGAGGAAGCTATCAAAAGGAGAAAGCAAAAACAAAAAAAAAGCATTGACAGGCAGGTTCATTACTGCTGAGCCACCTGGGAAACCCAACACAAATATACAAAGATCAATAGTTTCCCGGGAAGAAAGCAATTAGAAAACATAATGGAAGAGAAACTGATTCATGAGAGTAACTCTAATCATGGACTAACTAACATGGTACAAAAATTTATAGAAGTTACATGGGTTCAACTTTGGGGAAAGGGGCAGTCCTTACTCCATGGAGTAAGTATGTCATGCTTGGAGAGGAAGGTTCTGGTTTCGGCCTTGAGGAAGGTCAGAAGCTCTCAAGTGCACAGAGGAAGCTATCAAAAGGAGAAAGCAAAAACAAAAAAAACAGCTTAATATCTTAGTCTCACTTGTTTGGGGGCCTATTTCATCTTTTTATATTCTTGTTCAGTTGCTAAGTCGTGTCCGACTCTTTGCGACCCCATGGACTGCAGCACACCAGGCTTTCCTGCCCTTCACTGATTTTCTGTTATTAGCCTCCATTTATTACACGTCAAGTACTTTATCCAAAGCATGCATAACTGTTTCCGTGGACACAACCAGAGATAAAGTAGCCTGCTGCATTACTTTTGTTGTGAAGTTTTCATGGATGAATCTCATCTCTCCCCATGAGTTTACATCTTTAAAAATATGAGTAATTTTTACATAGTCTCAAGATGCCTGCTCCAATTCCTATCATTCTGATTTGCTGATACTGAAATCCTAATATCCTAAATTATTTGCCAAGGAACAATTAGCAACAGATAGGCATTATTTTCCATTTTATAAGAACTTTTATCCTACTACTCCATTTTTATCCAGTCTCAGTATTATAGTATATACAAAGTATTACAGTTTATATAAAAGGGTGGTTAGACTGACTCGATTTGTCTTGATCTTTTCATTTTTAAAAAAGCTCTTCATATGGAGTTTATTATCGTGAAATCTGTTTCACATTATTAAAACCAGCAGGGTAAGACAATGACAATCACAGAATAGTTAAAGTTTATTTTACATTATGGTTTAAAATGCCGCCTTAGTCCTTTATCTCTAATGTCCTTAAAGATATGAGAGATTTTCTATAATATTAAAATTCTAAGTACTACTAGTATATATTTTAGTTTCCTCCTTCTTAGATAAATATGTCTCAAATGATCACTTATAAGTTTAAATAGCAAACCTTCCATGTTTAGAGATTTATGACTTCATGTTTGGAAATTAAACATGTTTAGAGATTTGTAATGGAAACTCTAGGCATTATAGTGTCTGAATAAAAGGTGTTCAGAAATTATAAGCAAAATATACAAGAAGGAACTTTTTTGTAATTTGTAATTTTTCCATATCTGCTTCATCATCTACCCATTCTAAAAATATACTTATATTATTAAAAGATTAAAGAGTTACAAAGATATTTACTTAACAGAGTTCTTTTCATATCTGAATTATCTCTCCAGCTGGGTAGTGATAGCTGGAGAGTCGAATTGTGGCAGACGTGCTGGAAATATTTTTATTTTGATGATTTACTAAACCTGCTCTACTCTTCACTCATCTAAAGCAAGATCCCACAGGGCATGGGTTAAATAGGAAGGGAAATCATCAAAGCATATACAACACTGAAAAAGCAAGAAGTTAGAAATGAGAGAATTACCCATAGGCAGCTGGGAAAGTCTAGAGCAAACAGGAAAAGGAGAAAAGTGAAAAGTTAAGTACAGAGACAGGGACTTGAAGGCCTTAATCATTCCCAGGTGAGTGTGGCCGGGCTGTGGCATCATGCACCCTGACTCAACAGGAGATACTCAAACCTTCATGCCCTCTGCCGCTGCTAAGTCACTTCAGTCATGTCCGACTTTGTGCGACCCCATAGACAGCAGCCCACCAGGCTCCCCCGTCCCTGGGGTTCTCCAGGCAAGAACACTGGACTGGGTTGCCATTTCCTTCTCCAACACACGAAAGCGAAAAGTGAAAGTGAAGTTGCTTAGTCGTGTCCGACTCTTAGCAACCCCATGGACTGCAGCCCACCAGGCTCCTCCGTCCATGGGATTTTCCAGGCAAGGGTACTGGAGTGGGTGCCATTGCCTTCTCCATTCATGCCCTCTACCAAGTGTATAAAATACCCAAGAAAGAAAATCAGCACTGTTTTCTGGGGCTTAACTCTCAATATCCCTGGTGGCTCAGATGGCAAAGAATCTGCTTGCAATGCAGGAGACTCGGGTTTGATCCCTGGGTGGGGAAGATCCCTGAGAAGGAAATGGCAACCCACTCCAGTATTCTTGCCTGGAGAATCCCACGGACAGAGGAGCCTGGTGGGCTACAGACTATGGGGTCACAAAGAGTTGAACACAACTGAGCAACTAACACACACACACATACACACACACACTTGGTTGAGCTAACACTGTCTCCTCTGTATTTGTTGTGGTTTTTGTTGGGGAAACGGTGTTCTTGTCTGTATGTTAGTATCTTTTTTAAGTCCTGCTTTTTGTGTTTATTTATGGCCACACCACGCAACACATGGGATCTTAGTTCCCTAACCGGGAATCGAGCCCGTGACCCTGCAGTGGAAGCTCAACACCCTAACTCCTGGGCCACCAGGGAAGTCCTGTATATGAGCATCTTAGAGCAGTTCAGAAGACAGTCATGTTTCCAGACTGCTCTTCACTTCCAGACGGCAATGCAGCCTCCCAGGGCTGGGGGGCCTGAGGCGGGGAGGGGGTGAGGTCAGAGTCCAGGTGTGCGCTCAGGATTCAGAGAGGACCACAGTGCTGGCTGAGGCCGGGTGGACGCCTCCTCCGCGTGGGATCCCGTGCTCTTCCCACCCAGCCCGTAACCAGCGGGGGACCTGTCTGAGCGGGGCTGCGCCCCTCACTGGGCCTGGGGGTGTGCGAGCCGCCACCTTCCCGGGCTGACTTCCCTGCAGGCTTTGAGTGCAATTCGAGTGTGTCTAGGGAGGGCATGAGGGGAGGTGGAAATGAAGTTTCAGGAGAAGTTCAGGTGAAACACTGGCGAGAGTCCTTTTTCCAGCAATGTTTGGGGGTCTAATCAAGCAACATAGGCTTAAAGTAGAAGGATCTGACCCTTTCTCACAAAACACACACACACAGCACCCGCTGGCTTACAGCATCCAAGCAGGGCTGGGCTGGCCCAGCTACAGTCCAAACAGACAGGAATGGCCGGAGTACCTACATCACAATCTGACTTGGAAGGAAAACAAATCGGTGCAGACTGGGGTCGGCTGTAAGGAAACATGGCCTCAGGGGGTTTCCCTGATGGTCTAGTGGTTAAAACTCTGCTCTCTCAATGCAGGGAGCTGGGGTTCAATTCCCGCTCAGGGAACTAAGATCCCACACGCCGACTGGTGTGGCCAAAAAAATGATAGAAACTAAAAAGATATCAATTTGTAAAATTTTCTTTTTAAAGAGCGATAGTTTAAAAAGAAAAAAAAAAAAAATGTGGTCTCAGGACCCGTGAATGTTATTGACCAACTGGTGTCACTCAACAGATATCAGGTGTCACTCAACAGATATCAGGGCAAATAATGTGTTAAAGCCAGCGGTGCTGTTTGAGGCAAATGATTACTTAGAGGAATAAGGGGAGGAAATGCCATTAAGAAGTGTCCAACCCTTTGCAGGTTAATGAAGACATATTAGCTAAAGTACGAAAGTCTACATTTCTAAAGAATAAGAACTATAAGATGATAACAAGCAAAAAATCAGATCATATAAGACACAAATATGCAAACTTAAACATATTATCCATAAAAGACACACACACATATATATACATACAAGATACAAATATATATAAATATACTATGTGGCCTTTAGTTCAGTTCAGTCACTAAGTCATGTCCGACTCTTTGTGACCCCATGAACCGCAGCACGCCAGGCCTCCCTGTCCATCACCAACTCCCAGAGTTCACTCAAACTCATGTCCGTTGAGTCAATGATCCCATCCAACCATTTCATCCTCTGTCATCCCCTTCTCCTCCTGCCCCCAATCCCTCCCAGCATCAGGGTCTTTTCCAATGAGTCAGCTCTTCGCATGAGGTGGCCAAAGTACTGGAGTTTCAGCTTCAGCTTCAGTCCTTCCTATGAACGCTCAGGACTGATTTCCTTTAGGACGGACTGGTCAGATCTCCTTGCAGTCCAAGGGACTCTCAAGAGTCTTCTCCAACACCACAGTTCAAAAGCATCAGTTCTTTGGCTTTCTTCACAGTCCAGCTCTCATACCCACACATGACTACTGGAAAAACCATAGCCTTGACTGGACGGACCTTAGTTGGTAAAGTAATGTCTCTGCTTTTAATGTAGCCATAGTACACAAATATGATATATTAACCCTCCTGAGTGACCTGACTTGTCACCTCCACTGTGGTTTTCAGGGAGTAGAAATAAGGAATTGTCTGCTCAGTCATGTCTAACTCTTTTTCGACCCCGTGGACTGCAGCCCTCCCGGTTCCTCTTGTGGAATTTTCCAGGCAAGAATACTGGAATGGGTTGCCATTTTCTGCTCCAGGGGATTTTCCCTACGCAGGGATCCAATCCATGTCTCCCAGGCCTCCTGCATTGGCAGGTAGATTCTTTCCCTCTGCGCCACCTGGGAAGCCCCAAAATAAGGAGGAAAGTGGAATCAGATCAAGACACATGCGATTCAGCCTGAGTGATGAAGCTTCCTCTGCTCCCCCTTCACCCAGCTTCCTTCCCGTCTCCTGCCCTCCAGACCACGGCCTCTCCCTCTCTCTAAGCTCCCTAGGAAGCTCCCTGCTTCCCTGAGAAGCAATCACATGCATCATCAAATGATGTTTCCATGCAAGTTTCCCCCAAAAATGTGAGAGTTGGTGCCAGCTCTATAAAGAATCTGAGCCACTCTTCCCCACTGCCCTCGAATGTCTGTGGGGTTGGCTTTAGTTTGTTGTTCATTTTCTGGGATTATAAGGAACAAAATATTTCTTTAAAAATATCTTCTTTTGCCTTATGGTAAAGTAGCCAGATCAACTACTCTGCAAATGTTTAGGGAAGCTAGTCACAGAAATACCATTTTTTTTCCTTTACCTAATGTGCAGCTCTGGTGTAAAACCATGCAGTGGCCGATGCTTTGTCCCAAGACATCGAACGGCAGTGGAAAGAACTGGTGGCGGGAGGGAAGGGGTGAGGGAGGGGCAGGCGTCTTATCAGACCCTCTCCACCTTGCAGGCGGTACCTCTCGGACACAAGAATTGCTTAATGTCTAGAACAGCTCTTCAGCCCGAAAGCCCAGAAAATGATTCCACAGGCGGTGGCCCCAGAAGAGTCCCTCTGACCCCGTCCAGGCCTCCGTCTGACACACCGTCCCCTTTTCATGGGATTCCTGGGGGCTTCAGCCAATAGCAAAAAGAAACTACAAGTATGAAACTTTGGGCTCTTTGTAATATAATTCATCACAAACATTTTTACCCTTAATCCTTAGAGCCCAAATAGCATCATTTAAAAAACTCCCTTATTGACAGATACCTTTTAATTATCATTTGTGGGATAGAAAAAAAAAATCGACCAAGTTCAGGCCACCTCTCACCTTGTCTCTTTCTTTTTCCTTTTTATTCAGCAAGAATCTCATGGCTTTTCCTCCCATTAGCCCGTTATTCCCGTTCACCGCTAGGCTGTGTTCTCGTCTGTAAGGGACACAATGTGTCACTGTCCGAAGGCCCCCTCCATCAGTCTGCTCCAGGGAAAACGAGCTTTCGTCATGCACAAGAACGAAATCTGTGCAGACCGCTGGCTTCAATCACTTGGTTAAGTGTCATGCAATGAGTGACAATACAGGGTTTTTTATTCTCACTGGGGACAGAACGATGTTTAATTAGGCATTTAAAAGCCACTGTTAACTTATACAGGCCTCATCACAAATGGTTTTTCAGCAGGCTCAGTGATCTGAAACACCAATTAGTTTCAATTCACACTTTTTGTCTGTCCCTCATTACAGCAGTTAGTTCAGAATCTAAATTCTTTCCTATGCAAGAAAGTGTTGATGTCCTCCTATGAATAAGAAGAATATATATGTTTTGTCCTTTTTCAAAAGGCACCCTGTAAAATGTCTTCCCACACGCCTCTTTTCTAACTCGAGAAGCATGCAGGGCTCTCCTTGAGACTGGTGGTCTTGCTCTGAAGCCTCTTTATTTCCAAGGCCTTCGGTGGGCGGGGGGGCAGGGGGTGACCTGTGATGCCTCTCCTGATGCTGCAGCTCCCATGGGCCTGGTCAGCTGCGTCTGTCATGACCGCCCTGACGCCTGGGTCATGCATGGCCTCTCTGAATGCCCTTCTCTCGGATGGAGTGGACGCTCCACAGCCAGCCTCTCTCACGGTCCCTAGGCTCCCGGCCCACAGGAGTGTGTGTTTTCTGCTCGCTCAAAAGTCCAGCTTTTGTACAACAGAGAGTAAGCAGAAGAGCATGGGAGGAAGTGTATCACGTCTTTCCAAAGAGGGAGAGCCACTCAAAGGCAGATAGATGGATACAGAGACGGATGGATAGAAAAGCAGGTAGATCAGAGAGATATAGAGACAGATGGATAGAAAAGCAGACAGATGATAGAGACAGCAAAATGTTCAATAGATAGACGTAGACAGGTAGATAGATCTAGGTAGGAGGGTAGATAGCTAAAGGTGGATATAGATGGTGGGTATATAGATATAGATAGATGACATTGCTGTTGTTGTTCAGGTGCTAAGTCGTGTCTGACTCTTTGCAACCCCACGGACTGCAGCACGCTAGGCTTCCGGAGAGGTGATAGAGATAGATAAATAATAGATATCAGTAGATACACAGATACAGGTAGGTAGGTAGGTAGGCAGAGATATAGATAGATGATAGATACCAATAGATATTTATCAATAGATAGATGGATGAGTGTGTGCTGGGTCGCTTCAGTTGTGTCCGACTCTGTGTGACCATAGGGGACTGTAGACTGCCAGGCTCCTCTGTCCATGGGTTTCTCCAGGCTAGAATCCTGGAGTGGGCTGCCATAGATAGATAAGATGCTTATTGATTAGGGAGGCTGGTGAGTCCAAAATCTATAGATTGTCTCTTCAAGCTAGACATTCAGGGAAGAGTTACTATAACCTTGAGTCTAATTCTGTAAGGCAGCAGGCTGAACATTTAGGCAAGGCTTCCATGTTGCTGTCTCAAGAAGAACTCTTACTTCCTTGGGAAACTGCAGTCTTTTCTCTTGAGGCCTCAACATAGCACTGGCACTAGAGGAGGGAATCAGCTTTACCAAGTCTGCTGGTTTAACTGTTAAACTAAAAACACCTTCACCGCAACACCTAGACAGATGTTTAATCAAACGGCTGGGTACCCTCGCCAGGTGACACGTAAAATTGGCCATCACAGGAGGAGCACACAAACTAGAATGCATGTGGAAGTTCTGGCATTCAAATGACCCCAAGACAGTCCTTGGCCTCGGTCCCCTCACTTGTAATAGTTGGTGTTGTTCAGCCGCCAAGTCGTGTCTGACTATTTGCAGCCCCACAGACTGCAGCATGCCAGGCCTCCTTGCTCCGCACCATCTCCCAGCATTTACCCAGGTTCACGTCCACTGAATCGGTGATGGCATCCAACCGTCCCTCACCTGTAATGTGCTTCCCCAAACAAAATAAATGAGAGCAAACAGGATTTGGGACTGTCTGAAGGATGAGAAGTGTTTGGTTAGCAAAGCTGGATTCCCTCTCTTTGAATTGTCACCAATAACATAGAAAAGAGCCACCCAAATTTAAATTCAGAAAGTTCTCAAACTAGTCACATTTTGTTGTCTTCAAACTAACACTGTCAGGGTGGGGAGTGCAGGTGGGTTTCAGTCGATTCTGCATTTGGGGTACGGTCTTGAGGGTCAGTATGGAAATATGCCAGACTGGTTCAGTTAACTCGGACCACTGAACAACACAGCCAGATAGTTCTGTCCCAGGAAGGGAATGTACCCGTGTCCCACGGCAGTGTGGCTGCAGAGTGTGAAGGCACAACAGCAGAAGTCGGACGCTAACTGTTTGACGCTGAATCAGTCACCTAACCCCTCTTGACCTCAATTTCCTTTCTAGAAGATCGGAAATTTGGACAAAATGACTTTAACATTCCGTCCAGTTTCGCACTGGAATCTATTAGGATTCATGCTTTCTTCCTGTATGGTTTATATTCATTATGGAGTATTTGATGTTGGTTAAGTCAAATCTGTTCGACTTTTCAATGTATTAAGGCATAGAGGTAATCGCAAGAGTAAAGACTAAAAGAGTTCATTTTCCTGAGCTCCAGGTCACGTAGCCTAATAACTATTTCTATTAGCTACTGCAGTGGAATCAGTTAACAGCTCTATTTTTACATTATCTCTTCATACCTTTTCTTCCCCAAAGATCTTATGGCTAAATCTTCCTTTAGCCAATTTGGTTTCAGCTGCTTTTCTTTGACAGTCTCTAAGGTGATATTTATTAATATTAAGACTCATTCTTTTTCCAATTTCAGGCTCCTCAGCAGCTTACTCTACTTTTAGGGATTAATGGTCCGTATTATTACACCTTTTTCGTCAGTTTAGATTCCTCTTACTATTTTTAACTGCTTGGCCTTTGCTGCTAAACTGCAAGGTACACTAGAGCACAACCTTTGATACAGGGCTATCTTCAGAAACAAAACTCAGGATTCATCCATCCCTTGTGAGAGGAGCCACAGTGATTGTGAAGTGGATAAATAAGGAAATTAACAGAGTCATGAAGAAATACTCTAAAACTCCACATCTTCTTATTGGTGGTTATGTGCCCTGCAGTCCCTGTAGGGCCTGCTGCACAGAAGATATATGAAAGACAGTTTTAAGAGAGTCAAGGAAGTACGTACAAAGACTGCTGCATTTAAAACGGAGACCCGACAATGGCCTACTGCGGAGCACCGGGAGCTCTGCTCAGTGTTATGTGGCAGCCTGGACGGGAGGAATGTCTGGGAGAGAAAGGATACATGTATACGCATGGCTGAGTCCCTTCGCTGTCCACCTGAAACTATCACAGCATTGCTCATGAACTGGCTATATCCTAACACAAAGTTTAAAAAAAAAAAAAAAGGCATGTACAAGAAAAGACGGGGAAAATGTCAAAGGGCCGACAACACAGCCGTACCCCCAGCCCTGTCGTCACGTTTCTCTGACCCCATTCATTCGACAACACTGCTTGAGCATCTGCTGTGTGTCTGGCACTATGTGAGTCACTTAGAAGATAGCAATGAGCAAGGCAGGTGGAGCCTTAGCTTCCCCTGGTTTACACCTCCTCACTCTCTACTCAGAACCATACAGTGGGGGCAGCAAACAAAGACGACGCTTTTACAACAAAGGAAGACACATCGTATTTGTTCCTAAAGTGGAATTTTTTGGTGTTTGATAAAATGCTGAAGGAAATCAACCCTGAATATTCATTGGAAGGACTGATGCTGAAGCTGAGGCTCTAATACTCTGCCACCTGATGCAAAGAGCCAACTCATTGGAAAAGACCCTGATGCTGGGAAAGATTGAGGGCAGGAAGAGAAGGGGACAGAGGATGAGATGGCCGGATGGCATCACCAACTCAATGGACATGAGTTTGAGCCAACTCTGGGAGACAGTGACAGACAGGGAAGCCTGGCGTGCTGCAGTCCGTGGGGTCATAAAGTCTGACTTGACCTGGCAACTGAATAATAGCAACACAAATGCTCGGTGTATACTTCGGTGACCAGACCACTGTTTCTCTTTCCAGGTAAGGAATGGGAGCCCCTTTTGTTGGCGTAAGATGCACTGGAGCACTCCTGAACTCAGAGCCGGCACTGACTGTCAGCAGGAAGGAATCTTCGCGGGTGTCATTAGCAGGGAAGACCCCCTAGGACTGCCCTCGGGGCCATGAATGACTCAAGAAGACCAGCTGCTTTCTCGGGCTGTGGCAGTGTCAGCTGGGTGGTGACCTTGGGTGCTGACAGCTCCGTGCTGTCTTACAAGTTTGTAGCCCTGGCAGCAGGATGTTACATCCTTAGGACTCAGCATATAGACATGTTCACTCACAAAGTACTGATTTTTCTCCCTTTTTTTTCACTGTCATGGATATCGGCACCAAAAAGCATTTTAGGAACATAATAATTGATTCAAAGCCATCGTCAATATGGTTTCAAAAAGACACAAAATTCAAACTAGTCCATTGAAATGGGTATTGAAATGTGCACGAATAAAAGATTTCATAGGAAATGTGGTTGGAGTTATTGGCTAGAATCAGGCTTGGAGTTTTCTGTGATTTAAAATTATTTCCGCTACTTAGCAATCATCGATGGAACCTTTGCTATTTGCTGATGTTGCCTCACACCCTGGGGACCCAAAGATGGATGGAGGCATGGCCGCTGCCTCGTGGCTGAGGCTCAAACACGCGTCAAATGGGGTTTCGCACACTGAGATTAACCCTGTAAGCATTTGGTTCTTCCCTTCGCCAGAAAAATGCAGGCTCTGCAATTATGACAATGTCACTTTTCCCTGGTGGCTCAGACAGGAAAGCGTCTGCCTACAATGTGGAAGACCTGGGTTCGATCCCTGGGTCAGGAAGATCTCCTGGAGAAGGAAATGGCAATCCACTCCAGTACTCTTGCCTGGAAAATCCCATGGACAGAGGACCCTGGTAGGCTAGTCTGTGGGGTCACAAAGAGTCGGGCACGACTGAGTGAATTCACTTTCCACTTTCACTTTTCACCATTTCTCCTTCTGAAAATATAACCACGTTTATGATGAACATTCATCGGGATGTTTAGCACACGATTTTCATGCTCTGCTACTCATACCACTGGCGACGTCTCCTTGTGTTTCCTGCCTTGCAGGCGGATTCTTTGCTGTCTGAGCCACCAGCGAAGCTCCCTCCTTACGTGAAAACGGGTGACTCGTGACTGGTGTTAATCAAAATATTAAATTAACCACATCTTAACCAGCAGTTTTAATAACAACAGCATCTAAACTTGGAGAAGAGATTTGTTAAAAGTTACAGAGCACAAAATCTTCTCATNAAGCTCCCTCCTTACGTGAAAACGGGTGACTCGTGACTGGTGTTAATCAAAATATTAAATTAACCACATCTTAACCAGCAGTTTTAATAACAACAGCATCTAAACTTGGAGAAGAGATTTGTTAAAAGTTACAGAGCACAAAATCTTCTCATCCAAGAGAATCTCCAAGCACATAATTCACAGGCTGCTGTAAGACCCTGGTCAGTCTCAGATTAAGACTGTGGGGCAAATTCTCTCCTAAAGCACGGGGATCCTGGACCACCCCCAGCTCGGCCTGTAAATGCACTTTGTTTCCCACGGTCACACCCACAGCCCTCTTCTCCTGATCCCATCAGTCACGAGAGATGGTTGCAGATCCTCATGTTAGAGACGGTTCCAGAGAAACGATTTCAAGACTCTAATCTCCTGGAAACTCCACTTAACGACTTGAAGTGTTAGGTACTTCCCTTTCACAGGAAAATAAAAAGGTTACAAATTCATTAAAACGCTCCATCCCAATGCTTCTTTTCTGTTTTAATCACCATCTGGCTAAATGCATAAATAAGGTTCAAAAGCTGAAGGTCTCTTCTATCAGAGGGAAATGTCCTGGGTTAAGCTTTATTTGCTATCATTCAAATCTATGGCTTTTGATCTATTCTTCTATTTTCCTGTCAATGATTACAGCTTCACAAACAGCCATGGAAACAGCTTTCCTGATATTCAGGAACATATCAACATCTATAAAGGTGAATACTAACATAAATTCAAATGTTCTTAGCTCCTTCCTTGTCATTAGCAAATAGATGTTAAAAAAAAAAATCTCTAGTCATTAAAATGATAATAGTGCAACAAGTAGCAAGTTATGTCAACAGTGTCATTTATGTATTTATTTAGTACAACATTGGCTTAATCTGTTTCAAAAAGGATTTCAGGTGGCTTCAGTAATTGCTAAAGTATCTTAGCTGATTGAAAGCAAGTTTTTCACCTGAATTTAGGAAACTGTTGGACAGAAAATTGGATAAATGATACCCAAGGCACTTAGCACAAATTGCACACCATCCCACACAGTGAAAAGGAGGATAAATTAGCTGGACAGGAATCAGTGGCTGCTAGAAATGGTCTGAGCTCCCTCGGGCATCCATAATTACTTTCAATTGGGTAGCTTTCCTGACATTTGAGATTTCGTAAGAAAGGCTCCAAAACGGTGAGCATTACTTGATACTGAGCCAGTGCACTTACCAGCCAAGGAAAGTGGCTGCTGGGTGGTCTCCGCCCCTCTCCGGAACTGTCGACTCTCAGGGACGTCTCTCCTCCCCACCTGGTTCTTACCTGGAGACGAGCCTTCGGTGCCGTCAGAATCAGGTGCCCAGTTGTATCAGGCTTCCTGGTTTCTCTGAGTCATAGGCCAATGCTGTCTCCATTATTTTAGTCATCAAAACTCAAAGAAAAACGAGTGAGATGGCTTGTCCTGGGAGGAAAAAAAAAGACCATAAACCTGGACTTCCTGTCTGCTGTTGGCTCGACAATCAACACATCCAGGTCTCCATCAGACGTGTTAATGGAGAGGTGGCACGAATCTTTTTAAATCCTTAGAAAACTCAACATCTCTCTCCTGTGACAGTTTCATGCGTCTTCTTTATCACATGTTTTATGGGCAAATAGCACAAAGAATATGTTCGAGATTTATTTTCTCCCCATTTCCACATCTGTGCCTTAAAAATAATAAACAGGCAGGACTTCCCTGGTGGTCCAGGGGTTCAGATTCTACACTTCCAAAGCAGGGGGAGTGGATTCGACCCCTGGTGGGAGAATGAAGATCCCACATGTTATGTGGCATGGCCAATATAACAATAATAAAGAATCCGATTTTGCCAGGACTTATCTGTATACACCTATTTCTCTTTCTCCTCATTTCTGTTCTTCTTCCAGTTTTGGAAACTGTACCCCCATCGAACCCAGTGTTCAAAGTGGGTTTCGGCTACATCATGCAGGTTCACCTTCATATAGATTTACGTAATATATATAGATATCACCGTGCTGGGTCTCCCAGGTATGTTCCCGTCAGAAACAAAAGCTCTCATCAGCACTAGGGCGACTGTGTGCATGAGAGGTCCTGATTTGCAGATCAGCCTATGCTCAACTTTCCTTCCACTGTGGATAAGAATTATCACTACGTGCTAAAGATGGTGAGCAGAAGACAACCAGGACAGGGATGAAGAGAGAGACGTGGCAAATATCTTTTCTCTTCAAATTCAGAGTCTAGTGCCTTCGTGCTCAGCTGCTGAGTCATGTCCGACTCTTTGCTACCCCAGAGAGGGCAGTGCACCAAGCCTCCCTGTCTTGCACTGTCTCCCAGAGCCCAGAGTTTGCTCAAATTTATGCCCATTGAGTCAGTGATGCTATCTAAACACTTCATCTTCTGTCGCCCCCTTCTTCCCTGCCCTCAATTTTTCCCAGCATCAGAGTTTTTTTTCCAACAAGTCGGCTCTTCGCACCAGGGGCCAAAGCATTAGAGCTCTGGCTTCAGCATCAGTCCTTCCACCGAATATTTAGGGTTGATCTCCTTTAGGATTGACTGATCTCCTTGCTGTCCAAGGGACTCTTAAGAGTCTTCTCCAGCACCACACTCAAAAAGCATCATTTCTTTGGTGCTCAGCTGTCTTTATCTCATATTCGTACATGATTACTGGAAAAACCATAGCTTTGACTTTGTTGGCAAAGTAATGTCTCTACTTTCTAATATTTTGTCATAGCTTTTCTTCCAAGGAGCAAGTGTCTTTTAATTTCATGGCTGCAGTCATCATCTGCAGTGATTTTGGAGCCCAAGAAAATAAAGTCTGTCACTGTTTCCATTGTTACCCCATCTATTTGCCATGAAGCAATGGGATCAGATGCCATGATCTTAGTTTTCTGAGTGTTGAGTTTTAAGCCAGCTTTTTCACTCTCATCTTTCACCTTCATCAAGAGGCTCTTTAAGTTCCTCTTTGCTTTCTGCCATTAGGGTGGTATTATCTGCATATCTGAGGTTACTTATCGTGTGTTTGAATAGGAATCATGAGGTAGAGGAATATAGATAGAATGTGCAAGTGACTTCTCTTAGAAGAAAATGTTTCGCAGTGAAATCCGAGAAAGGGCCAGACCCGTATTTTAAGTGTTATGTTTGTGAAGGCAGATTTGAATGAATCCTAATATATAGGTCGTTTCATCATCAGTAGGCAAAAGGGAAGCTGGAAAGAGGGTGTCCAGGTGTGAAGACGTGCTGGTGAATTAAAGAAGGCAATGGAAGGAATGAGATCCGGCACAGGTGAGCGGGTCACCTGGGGAAAGAAAAGCGATGCCCGTTGGGGCTGAGAGAGAAAGTAGAAGCAATGCGGAGGAATTCTGAGCTGGGGAAGAAGCAAGAGAAAGGAAAGGCAGCTTTGATCTTTATGATAAACTGAGAGGCTGTTTATCTTGTGAAATGGTGGGAGAAGAGGGTGTCCAGGTGTGAAGACGTGCTGGTGAATTAAAGAAGGCAATGGAAGGAATGAGATCCGGCACAGGTGAGCGGGTCACCTGGGGAAAGAAAAGCGATGCCCGTTGGGGCTGAGAGAGAAAGTAGAAGCAATGCGGAGGAATTCTGAGCTGGGGAAGAAGCAAGAGAAAGGAAAGGCAGCTTTGATCTTTATGATAAACTGAGAGGCTGTTTATCTTGTGAAATGGTGGGAGGTGTGGGTGGAATAGAGGAGTTGAAAAAAGTGAAAAAGGGAAAAAAAAACGATGCAGACACTTTGAGGAAGTCAACAGAAAACAAACATGAAAATAATCCTGGTGTGGCCTCTGTTTCACGTTTTTAAGCTTCTCTTCGGGGGATCAGTATTCTATTTCAGATCAATCCTAACAGTCAGTCGTCAAACATTCCTGGAATGTTCACTTTCTACCAGGTTTGCACTAAGCCCTAAAGTACTTGTTAGGCCACTGCCAGAACCTTCGTGGGAAAAGAACTGTTTCTGACGTAAGCTAGCAGTTTGCTGCTTCCCACATATTAAGGGCACAGTTGAATTACACATCACGGTCCACAGACTTCAAACAAAGCTTCCAGGAAGTGAACGGAACCAGGACAAGGAAATGACTGTGACTCTGCACTCCATAAAATAAAGAAATAAAGTGCAATTTATCACTGGAGAAATGGAGGAAACTGAGCTGATAAAATAACCTAAGAAACTATGCGAATGATGTGATAAAGCTGGAATGGAAGCGATCATTTTGTACTTAAGATTTAATCCTGTTCTCCCGAACGGGCCTGGGCAATCTAAAACTGGGGCGGGGAGGAGATGTCATTTCACGGCACACGTCTGCCTGGAACTCGGTCACTGTGTGTGTAGGTATCACAGGTTAGAGTCAAGAGCGTCTATTGTCACCTCCAAAAAGCCCACTTGATGATTTTTTCACATACCTTTATGGAGCGCATAGACTTGTAAGTGAAGGGAGTTAAATAACAGTGTCTGCCCAGGAATTGGGTTTTGGGTTTTGAAATTGTGTAAAATAAACTGTTTTTTCTAACAGATAATTAACATTTCGAGGAGTCTGGTCGCCTGCTCTGTGGGGAGCCGCTGACTCACTGAACCGCAGGGGTATCACCAGCCGCCTTCACTCCCTCTCACCAAGAATGGTTTTGTGCGAAGCTGAAGAGGTGGCCTCAAATGAAACTGCAAACTAGGCTGTTTCTCGGGAGCCCTGGGTCTCCGGGTCCCCCACTTCCCCTCCAGAGATGCCCAGGACTCTTGCATCCTCCTCTGCTCCCCTCAAAATGCCCTGGGGACTGTCTGTTTACACAGAGGATTCCCAGGTGGCGTGGTGGTAAAGAACCGGCCTGCAGTGTTGGAGATGCAGGTTCCATCCCTGGGTCGGGAAGATCCCCTGGAGGAGGGCATGGCAACCCACTCCAGTGTTCTGGCCTGGAGAATCCCCATGGACAGAGGAGCCTGGCGGGGTACAGTCCCAGGGTTGCAAAGAGTCAGACAGGACTGAACACAGGCAAGAGCACGTGAGACACCTCCATCAGTGACCCGTGAAGATGCCTCTTAATATACCAGGGCTGTACATTCAAAGGCTTGCAGCCACCTTCTCCCCAGCGCCTGAAAAGCGTTATTTCCGGTATATCTCTGACTCCCTTGGGATCTGGAGTCGCCTTCAAAGACCATGCCTCCCTTCTTCCAGAGGCAGCACTTCCTGCTGGGAGAGTGGTCATGCTTTCTGGAAATCCTGACCATCCTCCTGAACCCAGTCCCCTGAAAAACATGGGAGGATGGTTTCTGGCCTCCCCAGTGATTCCAAAGACAGTTGCTTGGTGATGGACAGGGAGGCCTGGCGTGCTGTAGTCCATGGGATGTCTGCAAAGAGTCGGACACGACTGAGCGACTGAACTGAACTGAACTGTGATTGAAAGCACTTTTCAGGAACTTCCCTGGTGGTCCTGAGGTTGAGAATCCACCTTACAACGCAGGTGATGCGGGTTCGATCCCTGGTGGTGGAATTAGGATCCTACTTGCCGCTGAGCAACTGGGCCCATGCCCGCCAACTAGTGAGCCTGTGTGCCCCAACTAAGACCCAATGCAGTCAAATAAATAAATATATTTTTAAAAAAGAATGTTTTAGAATCCAGGAGCCAACCAGGCTGCAAGACCCAGCATGCTCCTTGCAACGGGGAGTCTCCCGGCAGCCTGCCTGCGTGGCACTGGAGGAGAATGGCGACCACAGTAAGCTGCGTGCACGCCTGCTCAGCTGCTCAGCGGGTCCGGCTCTTCTCAGCGCTGTGCTTCTCTTGTTAACCGGAGCACAGGCTCTAGGTTGCGCCGTCTCAGCCCCCGTGGTGCGGCTCACAGGCTCCGTTGCCCTGCTGCACGTGGAATCTTCCTGGACCAGGAATCGAACCCATGTCCCTTCCACTGGCAGGCGGATTCTTAACCACTGGACCCCTCCAGGAAAGTCCCAGGCAAGTCTTTTGTAAGGTTGTAGGGCATCTGGGATGGTCATGTTTCCCTGAAAATCCAGTTTACCTTCATCTGGACACATTCCTTTCGCTTCAGGTATATATATCCCTATAAACAGTTGCGGCCCCCAAGCTGAAACTGGTGATCACTAAACTGAAGCAGCTTATGCCCTGGAAAACCGAGGAGGGCAAAACCCTACTGCTGCTCCCCGCGTCCCTTCCCATAGCGGACATCGCTAATCGGTCATCGCACTCTGGTCTTGAGACTGACGTCAGCTTGGAGATCTTTCTCCCACAGGACTCTGGGGGTTGCTACTCATACCTGAGAATTAGGATGCAAGCTGAAACCTACCTGTAACCGTTGCTTTCATTTATTTATTTTTTATATTTATTTATTTGGCTGTGCTGGGTTCATTGTGGGACACAGATGCAAATTTATTTATTTTTTATATTTATTTATTTGGCTGTGCTGGGTTCATTGTGGGACACAGATGCAAATTTATTTATTTTTTATATTTATTTATTTGGCTGCGCTGGGTTCGTTGTGGGACACAGATGCAAATTTACTTATTTTTTATATTTATTTATTTGGCTGCGCTGGGTTCGCTGTGGGACACAGATGCAGAACCTTGAAGTGCAGCATGCGAGATCTAGTTCCCTGACCAGAAATCAAACCCAAGCCCTCTCAGCACTGGGAGCACAGAGTCTTAGCCACTCGGCCACCAGGGAAGTCCCTCTGTAACACTGCTTTTAAACTGTTTCCAGTTATTCTAAAGACAATGGTAACCAGTGATGGATTATGTTGTTTGACATACAAGCTACATACAAAAGGATAAAAGTCTCTAGTAGAAAATATTAATATCCTCACCAAAGCAAGTGTATCTGGCAAAACTGGGAGTCCAGATAAAGCTGATTTCTTTCTTTAGAACCTAAGGCATGGAGTTTTCTTCTCCCAAGGTCACTTAGGTCAAGTGAGTAATTCTGAAACTTCGGAGATTTGGGGGCCTGAGCATCACTCCTGATGGACCAAGGCTGCCGCCCGAGGAACAGCTCCTGTGTGACGTTCCTGAAAGTTGAGGAGAAATGCTGCTTTGAAAATGATGGATGGGCCTTTAGACAGCACACCCCCACCCCACCCGGCCCATGCTGGGGAAGGCAGGCTTTCCGCACTGGCGGGTGTGCGGGTGGCTGAGGAAAGCTAGAGAAATCACTCTGAAGTGAGAGTTTGCTGAGGAAGAAACGTGCCTCAAACTGAGACGGGTGATGACTGCATCTGTGCCTGCCTAGACTGTCCATCTCCTCAAACGTCAGGAGGATCTGGACAACTCGCCAAACTGCTTCAACAGAGGCAACTCAGGTCACAGGGCGTCGGGTTAGTCTGGGAGCCTGCACACGGAAGCAGAAACTCATGGCAGGCCCAGTAATCTCTAGTTAAGTAAACCCTAGGTGACCTTGATGCTAAAGTTTGTAAAAGTGAAAAAAGTGAAAGTTTTAGTAGCTCAGTCACCTCTGACTCGTTATGACCCCGTGGACTGCAGGCCTTGTTAGTTCAACATCGATTTGCATACTGCAAGCCACCCACCCTCCACTGCATACCACCCACACCCAGCTTGTTAACACGCAGTGGGTGTGCGGTACAATCTGTCTCTGCCTTTGCTGTGGGTTCACAGACTACCAGCAAGTGTCTAAAGAGGATCAGAAGAATCGCCATTTCTCTCTGAGAAAGCTCCTTAACCCAGGAGTGCCTGGCCCTGAGGGTGTAGAACCATTGTCAGGATGAGTTAGAGGGTAATGTAGAAAGTAGAAGTATCGTGTCAGAGGCTGCTGCCTCAGCTGTGAGACTGAGCCACTGCTGTCGAAGCAGAGAAAGGCAGTGGGGGCAGGGTGAAGCTTCACTGGCCTTGGAACCAAGCATGTCACCGGCTACCCATCTACCAGGTGACAGGGGCGTTTGCCTGTCCCCAGCTTACTACCGTTGGGCTTCCTAGGTGGCTCAGTGATAAAAAGACCACCTGCCAATGCAGGAGACACCGGTTCGATCCCTGGGTGGAAAGTTCCCCTAGAGGAGGGCATGGCAACCCATCCCAGTATTCTGGCCTGGAGAATCCCACAGACAGAGGAGTCTGGTGGGTTACAGTCCATGGGGTTGCAAAGAGTCAGACACGACTTGGCGACTAAACAACAACGTGGTCATTTTCAACTGGAGGAGATTCCCTTCCCTTCCCTGCCCCTCGCTGGTGAACAGTTAATCCTTACAGCTTGGCCTGGGGGAGGGGAGTGTTACCAGCTCCTAGTGGACAGGAGGCAGAGAAGCTATGAAACATCCTATGATCCACACGATAGTCCCCACCCTGGCAAAGAACTTCTGGCTTCAGAAAATGAGTTTTGCTGAGGCTGAGAAACGCTGATGTGGAGGACTGATGGGTCCCTGAGTGACTGATCCTGCCTAAAACAAACCCTTAACTTAAGACTCACTCAGTAGAGAATATAATTCTTCCAATAAGAGGAAAATGAATCCAATTCTTGCTTTGGACCTAGGGAAAGTGTGTCCGTATGATGTCTTTATCAAATTAGAGAAAACTATTTATAAACACCTCTACAGCCTAGTATTTCTGCAAAGAAGACAAATAACTTACACCTTTTTATGTGAGGACAATCTCTGTGGCTGCAGCAATCTGTTTAGGAGACGCGGCTAGAAGGGTAGCCTGTCATTTGCCTCTCCACAAAGAAACATCAGAATAAACAAACCATCCTGGGGCCCTCTTGCATACTTGCATAAATGATAACAGCCGGTTTTTGTTTTCCGTCTTTAAGATCAAAATATTTTAGTGACTTGTGATTCTTACACCTATAAAAATGATGTGTTTAAAATTCTACAGTCTTAAAAAATAAATATGAAAAGCCCAGTTCATTTAAGACATCAAGAGGAAAAAACAAAAAGATTGGTGGGATTTTTTTTTTTCCTTTCCTGATCAAATAACGAACAAAATCAGCTACAAGCACTACATTTTTAAAACACTGTAAGCTATAGCATTTTACTGTAATGAGTCTGCGGGTTTGCAAGGCAAGCTCAAAAGTTATGACGATCAACTCAGTCCCAGAGGGGAGAGTTTAGCTGTGTAAGCACTGGTTTGGGGAACGAATATTTGGTCGAATCAAAGATTCCGATAGTCGCTGGGTTTCCTCAACCCTAAATTCTTCTATGATGCATAATTGGATATTATGCAGTTAACTGAGAAGGACCTTGGGAGAAAACAAAATCCGAGTTCCTCTTAGATCTTCAGGAACATTAAAAGCTAAGCTTTCAACTCTAGCCAAATGCCATTACCATGAATTTCTTCCAACATATATTGTTTAGTCACAATGCTTTATCCTTGATATCACATGTGGTCCCGAAAGTTCAAACTTATAAACCAAGACTCCAGGACTTCTAATCCCGGAGACAGACTGTGACCAACACACAGCGTGGAATATGTTTATGCTGTAAAATGCTACTAATGATAACATCAGACTGAGTGGGGTTTGATCAAAGTCTCCACTGAAAGGTTTGTGAAGATAGGAGGCCTGGGTCAGAGTGGTCGGGTCCCACCAAGTGTTTGCAACAGCAACCGAAGTAGGAAGGTAGGTTCTCCTACAATCAGGAGAAGGGGAGTGTGTTTTCCTGCCTGGAGTTTCCAGTCTTTAGAGGCACTTTGGGTTCTTATAGGTTGAGAAGGATCCTTTCCTTGGAAACCTCACACCACAGCCTCCAAGTCTTGGATGCTCTCCATCAGTGACAGCTACGGGGACCGGGTACCAAGGGTCTCACGGGCTGCGTGCATGTGTGTTAAGTCGCTTCAGTCGTGTGTGACTCTACGACCTTACGTTATGGACTGGAGCCCACCAGGCTCCTCTGTCCATGGGATTCTCCAGGCAAGAATACGGAGTGGGTTGCCGTGCCCTTCTCCAGGGGATCTTCCTGACCCAGGGACTGAACTCGGGTCTTCTGCATTGCAGAATCTTTACCATCTGAACCACAAAGGAAGCCCAACAAAGGCTTCAGAGTTTTCCAAGACAAGTCATTAAAGCGATGGTTGTGAGCAACACCTCGAGCCCTCGTTCCTCCTCTAAGGCAGCCCAGCTCTTTTCACCCCATCCTCCTTCCCACGACCTCACAATACCGTCCATCCGCGAATTCTGTGCACAGAACGGTCCCGAGTTTTTTTTCACCATTTACCCTCAAGCCTTGCCACTGCTTCCTGCTGATACTGAAACAAGAAGGCCTCGGGCTTCTGGTGTGGCTGGGGACCCAGGGGGTGGTGTTTTCCAAGCTGGATGACTCAAGCACCCAAGACTTAACGGGTCGCTCCACGACAAAAATAAAGTTCATCTGGTTTTGAAAATTCGGTCTTGACTGGCATGACGGAGAGGAAAGGAGAGTTGTGTGCGTGTGTTTCTGAGTGAAAGAGTAGAGACAAAACTTCAGAAGCAAAAGTGTCAAAGTGTTTCCAGCCAACGTGTTTGTTCAGAATCTCAGCCCGTCAGGGAAAAGCGAAGGTCAGCACCACCCTGGATGCAAGGCTTAAAAAAGTTTTGTTTTGTCCAGCTGGCCAGAAGAGTCATGAATGTTTTGAGGTCAGAGTGGTTACATGATCAAAGTGCTTCAGGAAAATTAATCAGATGGTGCTATGGGATGGGACCCGATACGGATGGAAAAGAGTCAAGAAAAAAAATAAATCAGTTAGGAGCTATTAGAGTGAGGAGGGCCTGAGCTTGGGTGGTAAGAGAAAGGGAAAAAGTATTCACGGAAGCATCAGCAGTAAGTCACCAGGCCCCGGAAGGCGTCACAGCACCACTGTGTCCGCTGCCTCATCAGGAATGCGACACGTCCTTGGCATATTTGCATCCCTTCAGTGGGTGGCCCGCAGTAAGCAGGCGGGGTTGTTGGAGCAGATGTCTCCCTGATTCCCCAGGCACCCCATCCCTCCCTGCCTGAGGCTGCCCCATGCGCTGCTCCTGTTGAGTGTCGTCTAACTGAATGAAACCTTTTAGAAGGGTCTTCCCTGGGTTCTGGAAGCACAGATCTCTTCAGGGCTTTCCCTGATGACTCAGAGGGTGAAGAATCAGCCTGCAATGCAGAAGACACAGGAGATGCATGTTCAACCCCTGGATGGGGAAGCTCCCCTGGAGGAGGGCGTGGCAACCAACTCCAGTGTTCTTGCCTGGAGCATCCCATGGGCAGAGGAGCCTGGCGGGCTACAATCCATGGGGTCACAGAGTTGGACACAGCTGATATGTGGCAGTCTTACTTTCTGAAGCAACTGTGAAGATACTACGCTTCCTCAACCCTTCATTCTGAGGGGTTCATGCCAGCTAAATGGGGTTGGTGACAGCGATGTGATTTTATGCTATCGTGTGATCCAAGCTCTGATTCCTGACCTTTTTACTTTCTGCCGTGTGATTTGGGACAAGTTTATTTAGTCCTGCTGGGCCTCAGTTTCCCTATTTAAAAAACAGGGTTGATAATGACAACCATGTAAGGACATGATAAGAATTAAACAGCATGTGCTAGTAGTTGGCACGCTTGAAGAATGGCTGTACCTTTAGTTATAAAATAATAATGATAAAACAGGTGTTTCGTTGTTACTGTGACACAACAGAGGCAAATGTTCTCAACCTGACCACACCGGAGGATCTTCTAACAAGAAATAAGTCCTTCTGCTCTGCAAACCAGCGGTCACCAACATTTTTGGCACCAGGGACCCGTTTTGTGGAGAACAAGTTTTCCAAGGACAGGGGGTGGGACAAAGCCTCACTATCCATCATGGGAAGGATTAAGGTAGGGGTCTTCAACCTCTGGGATCTAATGCCCGATGATCTGAGGAGGAGCTGATGTAATAATCCTAGAAACTGAATGCACAAGAGACGTGATGCTCTTGAATCATCCCGAAACCCGCCCATGAAGACCCAGAAACGACGGGCTCCCACTCTCACCGCTAGAGTCCCAGACTCCTCCAGGCATGAACATGCTCACGAATTGATGGTTCTTCTTCTTTTTTTTTCAAAACCAAGTGAACTGATCTCAAACTGGTTTAATAAAGAGAATTTTAAAATAATGTTGTGTTGTCATTCTTTCTGAACAATTAAGTTAATATTTAGGCTTTGAGTAAGTAAAAAAAAAGAGAGAGAGAGAGAAAAGAAAAATGTGAATTGATTCTTTCAACATTATAAAACTTCGTTTTTGTTTTGTTTTTTAAAGTAACTCCTTTCTTCTCAGGACCTGGGTCAACCTTTCCTCGCACTTGGGAGAGTCCTGTATATTATTCTGCAACACCACCGACCCATTTACGAACAGGCCCCTTTCTGAAAATAGTCTAACAGAAACACACGTCTTTCCCAGAGAATCAGAATTTAAATAAGAAAAACTAGACTGGTTGCAGGTCTGCAGCTCCCCACCTAGTCCTCCCCTCTGCTCCTCTGAGGAAATGAGCTGACTGTAAGGAAACCACAATGACCTCCCTTTCACGGAGGAAAATGGAGAAAAACTCGGGGCAGTGATGCTGTGGAATCCACTTACACAGGAAGCAGGAGGGCAGCCGGGCCCTGTGTCTGACGTTGATCTTGTCTGTATCGATGCTAAACTTGTGATGTGGGTTCAGTCCTGGGTGTAGCAGTTCACCCCTGGCTAAACAGGAAGCGTTCTTCTCATCAAAGTCTGAAGCTTTTGATCTTCCTAATCTCCTGCTTGTTCACACTCTCTGCATACCGAAGAGAGGGAGGTTCACTTGAATTTACTGAATCTCTTAAAACTCCAGGAAATGTGCTTTTTTAAAAATTTCATCCTTCATCCTTAGGGACCAGTGATAGCAAGTGAATTCTGAAGAGATGTGGGTGATATAGGCGATTTTATGACTGCTAAAATTCTGAATTAAAGATTCAATAGTTCAGAGAACCAGCTTGATATATTAGCATCTGCCCTGCATTCTTATGGTGTCTTTTAACTGCTTTATTCTCGGCAAGTCTGTTGACCCCTTCAAACCTGGCCGAACGTTGGTGACAGGTTTCTGAGCAGTCTCTTCAGCCCACGTCTTTCAACGTGATTACTGGTGGTCTATTTGGTTTTGCTGGAGAAGGATGTAGCACCAGTACTCTTGCCTGGGAAATCCCAGGGACAGAGGAGCCTGGGGGGCTACAGTCCACGGGATCGCAAAGAGTCAGACACAACTTAGCGACTAAACAACAAAATTCGGTTTTGCAGAGAAAAGCTGTGACAGCCATATTCTAACAGTTATGTGTCAATTTTAATTAAATGCTGAAATTGAATATTAATCCATTTTGTACAGTAGCACGATTAGAAAATACATCATCTCATCCCTCAGAAATAACCAGCCTATGAATATGGGCATAATTTATTCCAGTTGTATCTGTCTGTGTTTCCTCCATGCTTGAGATCATGCTTTTTTGTTTTTTAGTTTTGACTTTTTTCCCCCCGAATCCTTTTTTTAAATTTCAGCTGCATTGCGTCCTCACTGTGGCACTCAGGATCTTTGCTGTCACACATGGGCTGAGCCGCACGTGGGATCTTAGTTTTCTGACCAGAGATCGAAAACACATCCCCTGCATTTGAAGGTGGATTCCTAACCACTGGACCGTCAGGCAAGTCCCTTGAGATCATTCTTTATCTACAATTTGACAGCCTACTTAGATAAATAAATTTAAATTTATTTTTAATTGGAGGATAATTGCTTTACAATATTGTGTTGGTTTCTGCCATACATCAACATGAATCAGCCACAGGTATATGTATGTCCACTGTCTCTTGAACCTCCCACCCACCTCCCACTTTTGCTTTGCTTAGAAAATCATATCACTAGGTGGGTCCTTAAGCAGTCTTCACTGTTTTAATGGTTACATGATATTTCCTTGCATGGACATACCTTCTGTTAATTACCCAAAGTGGATGTTTGGGTTATTTCTTCCTTGTATTAATACTGCATAAATATCGCTATTCATAATCTCTATCTGCACTTCTAAATATTTCCCTAAGATAGCACCCTAGATGCATAACTTCAGGATCTGAGGATTTTAAAGACATTCCTCCTCCACATTTAAAAATCTGAGTAACTCCTAAGGTTTCATAAAATGTGGTATTTCACAATTACAAGGGAGAATACACAGTTCTCCCTGGTGAAGATGGTAAAGAATCCGCCTGCCAATACAGGAGACGTGGGTTCAGTCCCTGGGTCGAGAAGATCCCCTGGAGGAGGAAATGGCAACCCACTCCAGGATTCTTGCCTGGAGAGTTCCATGGACAGAGGAGCCTGGTGGCCTACAGTCTGCGGGGTCACAAAGTGTCAGACACCACTGAGCAACTACCAGTATACACTGTAGTATCCACAGCCCTGGGAATCTGCCCGTGGAAACACTTAGGCTGTAACGTAAAACAGTATGAGGTTCTACTGAGGGAGCATCCAGTCTCTGTGTGTACGTTTCTCTCATCTATGTGTGTCTTTTCGTTTTTCTTTGTCATCCTCTTCACATGAGTGCTTAAAATTTCCTAAAAATTTGAGTTAAAATACATGTAAAAATACAAGTTAAAATATTTGTGCATGATACGGAAGCAACTTAAAGTGGTCATCACTTTAAGTGATGAACAGAGATGAACAGAGGGGAGTGGAAAACTGAGATTTGGAGTTTTCATTTGCATCTTTCTGTATTATTTGAACTAAGTACATGTAAACAAATGGTGATAGTAGTACTAGTAGAAGCATTTGCCACAGGTCTTGTATTTTGCTAAAAAAGTATTATAAATTGGGCCCTGGTTCCATATACATGGGTATATTATATGCCATTAGAGATGGCATTACTAGAGATACATTCTTGACCCACAGATAATAAATGACTATTGACATTTTGGTGCAACTTTTTATGCAACAATAGATAACTATTATATAAGCATTATATATATATATATATATATATATATATATATGAATCTTCTTAGTTAAATGAGATGAAACAAATTTGGCAGGAGAAATTTGCACTTAACTGAATGAATGTCCAAGAAATAAAATTCTAAATGTATAACTGGTAAATTTTTTATTTTTTTATATTTGATGTAGCTAAACATTTTCACATCTGTTAGCTTTTATATATCCTCTTTAAAAATTGTTCATAACCTCTGTTATTTGTATATTAGATTTTTGATGTCTTTTCTTATTGATTTACCTTATTTTTCATATTACAAAACTATGAACCATTCATTTGAAATTTTTATTGGGAAGTTTTCTAGCCAGCTTGCTTATGAAGTATTAAGATGCCTGCTTTGCTTCTTGCATCATTGGCACAGCTATTCCTCCTAAAAGTTCCAAGACTTTCAGCCACATTCATTCATTTATTAACAACCCAAAATCTTTATGGGCTCTCAGGTGGCTCCGTGGTAAAGAATCTACCAGCCAGTGCAGAAGATACTCGAGGCACGAATTCAGCCCCTGGGTCAGGAAGATCTCCTGGAGGAGGAAACGGCAATACACTAGTATTGTCGCCTGGGAAATCCCATGGTGAAAGGAACTTGGCGGGCTACAGTCCATGGGGTGGCCAAGGGTCAGACATGACTGAGCGCGCACACACACACACACACTCACAGGATCTTCATTTATCATCTATCTTGACCTATGCAGACATGTTGTTTTCAGTCATGTCTGACTCTTTGTGACGCGTGGACTGTAGCCCACCAGGCTCCTCTCTCCATGGTATTCCCCAGGAAAGAATACTGGAGTGGGTTGCCATTTCCTCCTCCAGAGGATCTTACCAACACAAGGATCGAACCTGCATCTCCTGTGTCTCCTGCAGATGATAGTACCTTTAAGCAGTGGGCATCTGACCTTCCCTCCAGGTTTGGCCACAGTCCATTTCCCAAACACAAGAAAGTATCAAGCCTGTCTCAGTTGCTAGTCCTGCCATAACAAGGTTTCATAAACTGGGTGATTTGAACAACAGGAGCATCTTGTCTCACAGCTCAGGAGGCTAGAAGTTCGAACTCAAGGTGTAGGTGGAGTGGGTTCCTTTCAAGAGCTGTGAGAGACAGCTCTAAACTCCCAGCCGTAAACTCCCACCCAGGTCTCCTGGAAGGGCAGCCACTTGGCAGGACCTGGAAACGCTGGAAACTTTACCGCAGGAGGGTTAAGGAGCCGAGGGCTTTTCTTTCCTGGCCGGACGGATCATACAGGAAGACAAAGCAGGTGCCGAGTGAAATATACAGCATCTGCAGCAGCATGTGCGTTGGAGGAGGGAGAGGGCACATAGACAGCAAGAATTACACATGACCCTGGTTCCAAAGCAGCCCCGTGAAAGCCAGCAGCCGCTTCACACCCTGTCCTGGTGATGAGGGCAAAAGAGGACATCGAAAAAGCTGGCTTGAAAAACTCAACATGAAAAAAACAACTGAGATCATGGCATCTGGGCCCATCACTTCATGGCAAACAGAAGGCGAAAGAGCAGAAACAGTGACAGATTTTATTTTCTTGGGTTCCAAAATCACTGCAGATGTGGGCTATGAAATTTAAAAGATGCTCGCTCCTTGGAGAGAAAGCTATGACAAATCCAGACAGCACATTAAAAAGCAGAGACATCACTTTGCTGACAAAGCTCCATAAGTCAAACGTATGGCTTTACCAATAGTCACGTATGGATGTGAGATATGGATCATAAAGAAGGCTGAGCACTGAAGAATCGAAGCGTTTGAACTCTGGTGTTGGAGAAGATGCTTCAGAGTCCCTTGGACTGCAAGCAGATCCAACCAGTCCATCCTAAAGGAGATCAGTCCTGAATGTTCATTGGAAGGACTGACGCTGGAAGCTGAAGCTCCAATACTTTGGCCACCTGAGGCAAAGAACTAACTCAGTGGAAAAGACTGAGGGCTAGAGGAGAAGAGGGTGGCAGAGGATTCGATGGTTGGATGGTATCACCGACTCAGTGGACATGAGTCTGAGCAAGTTTCAGGAGATGGAGAAGGACGGGGAAGCCTGGCACGCGGCAGTCCATGGGGTCACAAAGAGTCGCATGTGAGTTAGAGACTGAACGAGAATAACAAATAAGACAGCAGGAGAAGTGATGCGAGAGGCACAGCCCACCACCCCTACCCTGCTGCCACCCACCCTCACAGCTCGCTGGGCTTGCAACCTCTTGCTGCACTCTTAATGGACCAATTAACTCTGTTGTCTTATTTTCTCCAGTGTCAGAATTTATCTTTCTTTTGCCTTATTAGACACAATAATCATGTCAGAGAGAGATTAAGCCACTATAAAAAAACATAAAGCTCACCTACAGCTTTTAAGTCACGAGGGAATTTTAAAATCTGGATATTATTCATGGGGATATGAAATTTGGTTGTTGTTTTTAAGGCAATTTAAATTGCTGTGGAGACATAAAACACCACTGCCACAACCAAAAAGAAATTCGGTGACCGTAACAAGCACACTTATGATTTAGGCTTGTAGCTGAAAACTTAATTAACTCTGCTGAAATGTAGCAAAGGCCATGAACCATGTGTTAAAGAAGTCAAAAAGAAAGGGAAAAGCGCTGTGCCTACAACAGTGGTAGCAGTTTTACACTGACGATTTCTGAGTAAGCAATAGAATGAGATAGCATATTTGCATTTAGTGGGCACATTTTTTTTTTTTTTTGAAGAAACAGAACATTTTCAACTAGAAAAAAAAGCATGCAACAATTCAAAAGGGTTCTAAGTGCTCTCATCCAAAGCTCTAATTTTCCACGCAATCTAGATGAGCTAAAAGCATGAAAACAAGTCTTTTATTAGGGAAGCTAGTGAAGGCAGAAAGAGAGAGAAAACTGGACAGTGTGGGGAGACTGGCTGGCTGTTCAGTAAGTGGACATGGGAAATAAAATGTCACAAGTAACAAACAGAAGAAGGAAGAGCTTCCCTAGTGGTCCAGTGGTGAAGACTCCATCCTTCCAACGCAGGGGACGTGGGTTTGATCTCTGGTCAGGGAGCTAAAATCCCACACACAGCGCGGCATGCCCCAGAAAAGAAAATAGAAAGGAAGGTGGCCGTCACAATATCTGTAGACCCCTGGGAATTCAGGGGAGTGGATTTTGTTTGTACGTATAGGTAAATGCCTTCCTTCGATCCCATCAGTGTGTCAACATAAGCGCTTGTGTCGGTGGCTCAGACGGTAAAGAATCTGCCTGCGATACAGGAGACCTGGGTTCGACGCCTGGGTTGGGAAGATCCCCTGGAGCAGGGAAAAGCTACCCACTCCAGTATTTTGGCCTGGAGAATTCCATGGACTGTGTAGTCCATGGGTTCATGAAGAGTCGGACACGGCTGAGCAACTTTCACTTTCAGATACACATATATGAGGGCCTCTTGTATAGCCCAAGGAACTCTGCTCGATATTGTGTGGCAGCCTGGCTGGGAAGGAGGTTTGGGGAAGAACAGATACATGTGTACGTATGACTGAGTCCCTTTGCTGCTCACCTGAAACTATCACAACACTGTTTGTCAGTCGCCTATACCTCAATACGAAACAAAAAGATTAAAGTTAAAAAAAAAAAATCAGCTATCATAAAGAACCAACATTTAAAAAAAAAAACATAAAATAAAAAGTTAAAAAAATAAAAGATGCGGTCCCATGAGGTTCTTCCACTGGATAGGACGGGCCATTCACCCGATGACTGGTGTCCTTACAAGAAGCCACGAGACCAGCACGGAGGGGACCCCATCACGTGAGGGCAGAGAGGGCTGCACGAGCGAGGACGGATGCAGAGACGGGGTGACCCTGCGCTCGCTGAGCAGCACCCCGGACGCTGCACCACGGACGCCTGAACGCGGCTCGGGGACACGCTGACCCTGACAGCTCCCCCCAGAACCGTGAGATAATGCGTGTCTGCTGTGTGCAGCCGCCCCGCTGGTGGCCGTTTGTCGGAGCAGCCCTGAGACACGAACGCCACGTCCAGAGGGACAGCGGAGCCAAGGGACAGCTCGCTGAGCGCCTGGCTGAGTTCACGGGGAGAATTTACAGAGGCTCTGCAAGGATGGAGGGGTCTTTCTACTTCCAGGTAAATCCAATCTGGAATCACCTCACCTTGAAAAGGGACCAGATGTGTATAAGAGACAGGCGTCCTCACTGTGGCACTCAGGATCTTTGCTGTCACACATGGGCTGAGCCGCACGTGGGATCTTAGTTTTCTGACCAGAGATCGAAAACACATCCCCTGCATTTGAAGGTGGATTCCTAACCACTGGACCGTCAGGCAAGTCCCTTGAGATCATTCTTTATCTACAATTTGACAGCCTACTTAGATAAATAAATTTAAATTTATTTTTAATTGGAGGATAATTGCTTTACAATATTGTGTTGGTTTCTGCCATACATCAACATGAATAAGCCACAGGTATATGTATGTCCACTGTCTCTTGAACCTCCCACCCACCTCCCACTTTTGCTTTGCTTAGAAAATCATATCACTAGGTGGGTCCTTAAGCAGTCTTCACTGTTTTAATGGTTACATGATATTTCCTTGCATGGACATACCTTCTGTTAATTACCCAAAGTGGATGTTTGGGTTATTTCTTCCTTGTATTAATACTGCATAAATATCGCTATTCATAATCTCTATCTGCACTTCTAAATATTTCCCTAAGATAGCACCCTAGATGCATAACTTCAGGATCTGAGGATTTTAAAGACATTCCTCCTCCACATTTAAAAATCTGAGTAACTCCTAAGGTTTCATAAAATGTGGTATTTCACAATTACAAGGGAGAATACACAGTTCTCCCTGGTGAAGATGGTAAAGAATCCGCCTGCCAATACAGGAGACGTGGGTTCAGTCCCTGGGTCGAGAAGATCCCCTGGAGGAGGAAATGGCAACCCACTCCAGGATTCTTGCCTGGAGAGTTCCATGGACAGAGGAGCCTGGTGGCCTACAGTCTGCGGGGTCACAAAGTGTCAGACACCACTGAGCAACTACCAGTATACACTGTAGTATCCACAGCCCTGGGAATCTGCCCGTGGAAACACTTAGGCTGTAACGTAAAACAGTATGAGGTTCTACTGAGGGAGCATCCAGTCTCTGTGTGTACGTTTCTCTCATCTATGTGTGTCTTTTCGTTTTTCTTTGTCATCCTCTTCACATGAGTGCTTAAAATTTCCTAAAAATTTGAGTTAAAATACATGTAAAAATACAAGTTAAAATATTTGTGCATGATACGGAAGCAACTTAAAGTGGTCATCACTTTAAGTGATGAACAGAGATGAACAGAGGGGAGTGGAAAACTGAGATTTGGAGTTTTCATTTGCATCTTTCTGTATTATTTGAACTAAGTACATGTAAGGGGTGGGGGGGAGCGGAGAAGGGGCTTTTGTTCCCTAGCTCTTCCCACCCAGAGTGGGCTAAAGGTCAGAGAAACTTCTCCAAAAGGGCAAACCGGGGCCCAGCCCAGGCTCCTAGAATTCCTAAGAGCATTTGAAAGCAGACAGAGAAATGTGTGACTCCAACATCTGAAAAGAGACTAGAAAGATCACCCTCCTCCGTTTCCACAGCCCCCCCACTCCCCCCACCCAGTGAAGCAGAGGCTTGGTGATTTCAGCTGCCTGCTGTTTACACATAAACTTTATCCCAGAAACACATTTCGGAGTTAGCCAAACTATGAGGATGCCAGGACAGAAATTTAGAAGGCAGAGAGTCGAAAGAAAATAAAAGGGCTGACTTTTCTAAAAAATACAGAAACTAAGACCAAATAACAAGGATTGTTCCAGAATTCAAAACAGCTTGGGAGAGAGAGTCTTTGCCAACAATAGGAAGCAGTAAAGAGACGGGACAGAGGAAAATTCTAACCCAATGAAGAGAAGACTGTCGAACGGGAGAGGGAAAGCATGTGTGGATTAAGTGTGGATTAGTGGTGGTAGCGGTACAGAACCTGCCTGCCAATGCGGGAAACTCAGGAGATGCGGGAGACTCAGGACACGCGGGTTCGATCCCTGGGTTGGGCACCCGCTCCAGGGATCTTGCCCGGAGAATCCCTTGGACGGAGGAGCCTGGTGGGCTACAGTCCACAGGGTCACAAACAGTCGGACAGGACTGAAGCGACTTAGCACCACTATGTCCAGCAATACCCACGACACTCCAAATGGGGTCACGTATTTCATTTTCAGGAGATAAACAGCGCAAACTTGGCTCTACAGATGAGAAACCAGAGACCGGGCTGGCCTGATGTGCCCCAGTCACAGAGTTAATGAATGGCAGAGCTGCATTTGAATCTCTTGACTGCAAATCTTGTGTTCGCCTTTGTTTTTTGTTCTTAGTTTCGAGTTTGTTTCAGAATTACCCAGGCAAGGCAAGAAGAGTGGAATTTGGCAGCCTGCTGAAAACACATCAGTGCATGAGATGCAAACTCAGAGGAACCAAACTGAAGACTGTATATACTGGTTTTGTTTTTCTTAAATACAGATGATGAGAAATGAGAGCTTCCAGGAAAACACAGAAAACTTAGTTTTTGCTCAAATATCATTGTTGTAAGGCAAGCATGCCGAAACCAGGCAATAACAGAAGAGGGAAAAAAAATCTGCTGGAGAAAATGACAAGGTTTTTGCCTGCCTTTGAATCTTAAAAATATTTGGCACAAACCTTGAGAATAGTTCAAAGATATTTCCTACCAGCTGTAAGTTAAATATTAGAAGTGAATGTTCTCATTGTGGATACAAACATAAAGCAAGAACATAAAGCTGTCAGTTTCAAAGGAGAGCATATTTCTCGGGCAGCTAGTACCTTCTGAGGGAAGCACGAGCCCCGTCCTTTCTTCGCTCTCATATGTGACCCTTGTGTTGGAGGCGCCTGCGGCCTGCAGCAGGATGCTCCTTTCTTGGAGGGTCTGAAACCTTTGCTTCACTCAGAGCCTGGGGCAAGGGGAGGCCATGAAGGCCAAAGCTTGATTCCTCGAGCTGCCACTCGCTGAGCTAAGGCAGGCAATCTCTCTGTCTAGGCACCCTTATCTGCAAGATGGAGACATCACAGGGCTGTCATGAAAGCTACATTAGAGTGAGCTCCGACTGTCCAGCCCAGGGAGCTGTGCTCAGAGCTCTGTGGCGACCTAAACAGCAAAAAAAAAAATCTGCTGGAGAAAATGACAAGGTTTTTGCCTGCCTTTGAATCTTAAAAATATTTGGCACAAACCTTGAGAATAGTTCAAAGATATTTCCTACCAGCTGTAAGTTAAATATTAGAAGTGAATGTTCTCATTGTGGATACAAACATAAAGCAAGAACATAAAGCTGTCAGTTTCAAAGGAGCGCGTATTTCTCGGGCAGCTAGTACCTTCTGAGGGAAGCACGAGCCCCGTCCTTTCTTCGCTCTCATATGTGACCCTTGTGTTGGAGGCGCCTGCGGCCTGCAGCAGGATGCTCCTTTCTTGGAGGGTCTGAAACCTTTGCTTCACTCAGAGCCTGGGGCAAGGGGAGGCCATGAAGGCCAAAGCTTGATTCCTCGAGCTGCCACTCGCTGAGCTAAGGCAGGCAATCTCTCTGTCTAGGCACCCTTATCTGCAAGATGGAGACATCACAGGGCTGTCATGAAAGCTACATTAGAGTGAGCTCCGACTGTCCAGCCCAGGGAGCTGTGCTCAGAGCTCTGTGGCGACCTAAACAGCAACGTGTTAGTCGCTCAGTTGCATCCGACTCTGTGCGACCCCATAGACTGTAGCCCACCAGACTCCTCCGTCCATGGGATTCTCCAGGCGGGAATACTGGAGTGGGCTGCCATTTCCTTCTCCAGGGGATCTTCCCAAGTCAGGGACCAAACCCGGGTCTCCTGCACTGCAGGCAGATGCTTTACTATCTGAGCCACCAGACCATTGGAATTAAACCCTGCCTCTAACTTTTCTTTATCGTAGGACTTCAGGGGAAGTTTTCAGTTTCTAAGTGAGCCTCTGTTTCCTCTTCTGATGAGGAAAAAAATGGAAACCCTCCCTCACAGGGCAGCAAGAGGACGAAATGAGCGAGCCCGAGCAGCTGGTCCTGTCCTTAGCACCACTGCCACCCCCTTCTTGCTTCCAAGGCAGCCTCTGCTGTGGTCCTTTGCTGGCCTCTTCCCTGGGTGACTCTAGCACTCACCATGGGATGAGGGTCTCCAGCCTTGATTACTCACAGCATCTCTTCCTCATCCTTCTCCTCCCTTTTTACATCAGTGGGAATTAGGACTTTCCCAGGAACCGGTCTGGGTGGATCAGAGTCACAGCTGGTTCTTGACGTGCCCAGAGCTGAGCAACCAAGGGCCAGTTGTCAAGTTACGGGGTCCAAAAGAGCAGAGGAAACTCAGGCTCGCCTTGTGCCAAGGTCTCCATCCAGCGGGATCTGATCCAGCAGTACTTTCTGGGCTCCTCACTTGATGCTTAAGAATCCTGTGAGATTCACAAACCAGACACTGTGATTTTCAACTTAGTGAGAGACCTATAAGTGATTTGTTCAGTGCGAGGCCAGAGGCGGTGGCCAAAGTCAACAACAGGACAAACGCCAGGGGATGGGGAGCCAGAGGCACGGCTCAGCCGCTTCAATCAGTTTGACAAACACTCACTGAGAACCAAGGCATCGTTAGACCCAGCACAGAAAACAAGGGCCCAGAGCGGCAGCAACTGAGACATGTCTCTCCCTGCTCCCGGGAAGAGGGAGGAGACCTGGGAATTTGGAGAGGGAAGTGGGGGTCCTGGAGCAGGAGCGACCGACCCAATCCAGGGGCTCAGGGGAAACTGGCAACGTGGTAGAAATGCGAGGAATGGAAGCATTGCCAAGCAGAAAGTGGACGAGGGAAGCGAAGAGAGCTGTGTGGCCACCTCTGCAAAGGGCAAAGGAAAGAACCACACACCCGGAGAAACGTTCCCTTCTGCTAACTCGGGGGCCAAGGTGGCAGAACCCGAGCTGTTACTACAGAGGTGGAGGCGTGGGGGTGCGGGGCTTAGGCCACAGGACAATATGATAGATTATCGTGGACTATCACTCAGCCATAAAAAGGAATGAGGTGGATGAACCTAGAACCTATTATACCGATGAAGTAAGTCAGAAAGAGGAAGATAAATGCTGTATTGCAACACATATACACAGAATCTAGAAAAATGGTGCTGAAGAAGTTATTTACAGGGCAACAGTGGAGAACCAGACAGAGACTAGACTTAGGAACGTGCGGAGAAGGGAGGAAAGGGTGAGAAAGGGCAGCGTGGAAACTTACATTACACGCGTAAAGTAGACCGCCAACGGCTGTATGGCTCAGGAAAGACAAGAAAAAGATCATCAATACTTCTTAGCATATGTTTTCAAAATCAGCTATTCATAACCAGTCCATGCGACTCCATTCATCTCAGGGGCTCCCCAACCCTTGTCTATCAGTCCATTCTCGACGTCTGCGTCTCCATCGCTGCTCTGCAAACAGGTTCGTCCGTACCACATACACTAACATCTGTAAAGACAGGGCCAATGGGAACTTGCTGTTTGACCCAGGGAACTCAAGCTGGGCTCTGTGATAACCTAGAGGGGTGGCAATGGACAGGAGGTGGGAGGGAGACTCAAGAGGGAGGGGACATATGTACACTTATGGTTAATTCATGCTGATGTGTGACAGAAATCAAACCAATATTGTAACGCAATCATCAATCAATTAAAAATAAATATTTTTTTAAAAGGGCCAGAAAAGTGCAAAATCAGAAACTCTAAATGTTGCATTAATTTGCTAATTGCCTTCAGAAAATACTATCTACCAGTGACTTTGAAATACAGTGTGGTCTGTTTTATGCACGCAGGCTTTTAACTGAGGGAATAATCTAGGTCATCTCCTTTAAGCACCACAGTAGGAAATGTATAATTGGTATTTTATTGTTTTATTAATAAGACTATTCTCCATCAAATGTTTCATTAAATTTTACAGTAAGGGGAAATGGCACAAGCGCTGTTTCTCACCGCTCTCTACCGAGGTGTTAAGTCTCATTTCTCTCGACTATTATTAAAAATACACAAATGATTTTATTTATCAGACTAACAACCAGAATAGGAAACACACGTAAAGTGAACAACATTCAGTTACCATCATGCTGAACTCGGCAACTATCAGTTCCAATGTGATCTCCGTTACTCACATGGATACACTGCGTCTATTCCTGAAATTCTCTGCTGCATCAGATTTTAGCTGAGGAGATCTTTGAGAGGAAGGTTTGCGTGTGCCGGGCCTTCTGAATGCATTTCCCACGCTCCAGGGACCCACACGGGGAGGTTTAAGGAACACAGCTTTTGCCGTCTGGTACAGGGCTCCGTTCAGTCGATCCTGGAGGCGCCCTTGTCTCCTGGGTGGCCTGGTGGCCTGCGGCTCAGTGTTCCTCCAGGAAAGACTTCCTGGGTGGGCTTTGGGGAGCGAGGACAGTGGCCCAGACCTGCAGGAGTTACTGCAGCTTTGACTGTGGCCCTGCTTTGACCGGTAGCCCCCGGCCAGCAGGCAAGCACCCTAAGGGTACCAGACCCCCAGCAGTGAGAAATCTTTACTCCAAGGTTCCATATGTGCTGCTGCTAAGTCGCTTCAGTTGTGTCTGACTCTGTGCGACCCCATAGACGGCAGCCCACCAGGCTCCCCCGTCCCTGGGGTTCTCCAGGCAAGAACACTGGAGTGGGGTGCCATTTCCTTCTCCAATGCATGAAAGTGAAAAGTGAAAGTGAAGTCGCTCCGTCGTGCCCGACTCTTAGCGACCCCATGGACTGCAGCCCACCAGGCTCCTCCCTCCATGGGATTCTCCAGGCACTGATACATTACTCACTGCATTCTTCCCTCTGTTTGTAAACTCCATGAAAACAGGGCTGTGCTGTGCTCAGTGGTGCCTGACTCTTTGGACTGTAGGCCACATGGCTCCTTTGTCCATTGGATTCTCCAGGCAAAAATACTGGATGGAGTAAGGTGCCATTTCCTCCTCCAGGGGATCTTCCCGACTCAGGGATGGAACCCACCTCTCCTACACCGGCAGGTGGATTCTTTGCCACTGAGTCACCTGGGGAATTGTATGAAAATAAGGACCATGACCATTTTATTCAGTCGTTTTCACAGCAGGAGCAGAGCTCTTGGTACCTGGTGAGAGTGATGCTCTGGGTGCTTGCATCCTTGCCATGCATGGAAAATCACAGGTGGAAGCCCTGGCCCTGTGGCGTGATGGTATTTGAAGGTGATTAGGTTCAGATGAGGTCATGAGGATGGGGCCCCCTCAGTGGGATCAGTGCCCTTATGAAAAGAGGGAGAGACAGGAGATCCCCCTCATTCTCCAGATGCTCGCACCATGGAGGGCCTTGTGAGGATGTAGGGAGCCTCGCCGCTGGCCGCTGTTGGAACAACACAGACTGGGCGGCCTACACAACAGAGATTGATTTCTCAACATCCTGGAGGCTAGAGGTCAGAGGTCAGCCTCTTACTCCCTTGGGGATAATGTGACCTGAGCTCTGAAGGGAGAGTAAAAGGTCAACTGGACGAAGAGGAGGTGACGAGAAACAGAGGATTCCAGGAACGGGAGCCCTGGGCGCTGACGCCGGTGGCAAGCACAGCGACATGCAGAGACAGAGGTGGGGAGAGGGGTGAGGGTGGGGGAAGCCTCTGCTGTGGTCCTTTGCTGGCCTCTTCCCTGGGTGACTCTAGCACTCACCATGGGATGAGGGTCTCCAGCCTTGATTACTCACAGCATCTCTTCCTCATCCTTCTCCTCCCTTTTTACATCAGTGGGAATTAGGACTTTCCCAGGAACCGGTCTGGGTGGATCAGAGTCACAGCTGGTTCTTGACGTGCCCAGAGCTGAGCAACCAAGGGCCAGTTGTCAAGTTACCGGGTCCAAAAGAGCAGAGGAAACTCAGGCTCGCCTTGTGCCAAGGTCTCCATCCAGCGGGATCTGATCCAGCAGTACTTTCTGGGCTCCTCACTTGATGCTTAAGAATCCTGTGAGATTCACAAACCAGACACTGTGATTTTCAACTTAGTGAGAGACCTATAAGTGATTTGTTTAGTGCGAGGCCAGAGGCGGTGGCCAAAGTCAACAACAGGACAAACGCCAGGGGATGGGGAGCCAGAGGCACGGCTCAGCCGGTTCAATCAGTTTGACAAACACTCACTGAGAACCAAGGCATCGTTAGACCCAGCACAGAAAACAAGGGCCCAGAGCGGCAGCAACTGAGACATGTCTCTCCCTGCTCCCAGGAAGAGGGAGGAGACCTGGGAATTTGGAGAGGGAAGTGGGGGTCCTGGAGCAGGAGCGACCAACCCAATCCAGGGGCTCAGGGGAAACTGGCAACGTGGTAGAAATGCGAGGAATGGAAGCATTGCCAAGCAGAAAGTGGACGAGGGAAGCGAAGAGAGCAGTGTGGCCACCTCTGCAAAGGTGCCACACACCCGGAGAAACGTTCCCTTCTGCTAACTCGGGGGCCAAGGTGGCAGAACCCAAGCTGTTACTACAGAGGTGGAGGCGTGGGGGTGCAGGGCTTAGGCCACAGGACAATATGATAGATTATCGTGGACTATCACTCAGCCATAAAAAGGAATGCATTTGTGTCAGTTCTAATGAGGTGGATGAACCTAGAACCTATTATACAGAGTGAAGTAAGTCAGAAAGAGGAAGATAAATGCTGTATTGCAACACATATACACAGAATCTAGAAAAATGGTGCTGAAGAAGTTATTTACAGGGCAACAGTGGAGAACCAGACAGAGACTAGACTTAGGAACGTGCGGAGAAGGGAGGAAAGGGTGAGAAAGAGCAGCGTGGAAACTTACATTACACGCGTAAAGTAGACCGCCAACGGCTGTATGGCTCAGGAAAGACAAGAAAAAGATCATCAATACTTCTTAGCATATGTTTTCAAAATCAGCTATTCATAACCAGTCCATGCGACTCCATTCATCTCAGGGGCTCCCCAACCCTTGTCTATCAGTCCATTCTCGACGTCTGCGTCTCCATCGCTGCTCTGCAAACAGGTTCGTCCGTACCACATACACTAACATCTGTAAAGACAGGGCCAATGGGAACTTGCTGTTTGACCCAGGGAACTCAAGCTGGGCTCTGTGATAACCTAGAGGGGTGGCAATGGACAGGAGGTGGGAGGGAGACTCAAGAGGGAGGGGACATATGTACACTTATGGTTAATTCATGCTGATGTGTGACAGAAATCAAACCAATATTGTAAAGCAATCATCAATCAATTAAAAATAAATATTTTTTTTAAAGGGCCAGAAAAGTGCAAAATCAGAAACTCTAAATGTTGCATTAATTTGCTAATTGCCTTCAGAAAATATTATCTACCAGTGACTTTGAAATACAGTGTGGTCTGTTTTATGCACGCAGGCTTTTAACTGAGGGAATAATCTAGGTCATCTCCTTTAAGCACCACAGTAGGAAATGTATAATTGGTATTTTATTGTTTTATTAATAAGACTATTCTCCATCAAATGTTTCATTAAATTTTACAGTAAGGGGAAATGGCACAAGCGCTGTTTCTCACCGCTCTCTACCGAGGTGTTAAGTCTCATTTCTCTCGACTATTATTAAAAATACACAAATGATTTTATTTATCAGACTAACAACCAGAATAGGAAACACACGTAAAGTGAACAACATTCAGTTACCATCATGCTGAACTCGGCAACTATCAGTTCCAATGTGATCTCCGTTACTCACATGGATACACTGTGTCTATTCCTGAAATTCTCTGCTGCATCAGATCTTAGCTGAGGAGATCTTTGAGAGGAAGGTTTGCGTGTGCCGGGCCTTCTGAATGCATTTCCCACGCTCCAGGGACCCACACGGGGAGGTTTAAGGAACACAGCTTTTGCCGTCTGGTACAGGGCTCCGTTCAGTCGATCCTGGAGGCGCCCTTGTCTCCTGGGTGGCCTGGTGGCCTGCGGCTCAGTGTTCCTCCAGGAAAGACTTCCTGGGTGGGCTTTGGGGAGCGAGGACAGTGGCCCAGACCTGCAGGAGTTACTGCAGCTTTGACTGTGGCCCTGCTTTGACCGGTAGCCCCCGGCCAGCAGGCAAGCACCCTAAGGGTACCAGACCCCCAGCAGTGAGAAATCTTTACTCCAAGATTCCATATGTGCTGCTGCTAAGTCGCTTCAGTTGTGTCTGACTCTGTGCGACCCCATAGACGGCAGCCCACCAGGCTCCCCCGTCCCTGGGGTTCTCCAGGCAAGAACACTGGAGTGGGGTGCCATTTCCTTCTCCAATGCATGAAAGTGAAAAGTGAAAGTGAAGTCGCTCCGTCGTGCCCGACTCTTAGCGACCCCATGGACTGCAGCCCACCAGGCTCCTCCCTCCATGGGATTCTCCAGGCACTGATACATTACTCACTGCATTCTTCCCTCTGTTTGTAAACTCCATGAAAACAGGGCTGTGCTGTGCTCAGTGGTGCCTGACTCTTTGGACTGTAGGCCACATGGCTCCTTTGTCCATTGGATTCTCCAGGCAAAAATACTGGATGGAGTAAGTTGCCATTTCCTCCTCCAGGGGATCTTCCCGACCCAGAGATGGAACCCACCTCTCCTACACTGGCAGGTGGATTCTTTGCCACTGAGTCACCTGGGGAATTGTATGAAAATAAGGACCATGACCATTTTATTCAGCCGTTTTCACAGCAGGAGCAGAGCTCTTGGTACCTGGTGAGAGTGATGCTCTGGGTGCTTGCATCCTTGCCATGCATGGAAAATCACAGGTGGAAGCCCTGGCCCTGTGGCGTGATGGTATTTGAAGGTGATTAGGTTCAGATGAGGTCATGAGGATGGGGCCCCCTCAGTGGGATCAGTGCCCTTATGAAAAGAGGGAGAGACAGGAGATCCCCCTCATTCTCCAGATGCTCGCACCATGGAGGGCCTTGTGAGGATGTAGGGAGCCTCGCCGCTGGCCGCTGTTGGAACAACACAGACTGGGCGGCCTACACAACAGAGATTGATTTCTCAACAGAGATTGATTTCTCAACATCCTGGAGGCTAGAGGTCAGAGGTCAGCCTCTTACTCCCTTGGGGATAATGTGACCTGAGCTCTGAAGGGAGAGTAAAAGGTCAACTGGACGAAGAGGAGGTGACGAGAAACAGAGGATTCCAGGAACGGGAGCCCTGGGCGCTGACGCCGGTGGCAAGCACAGCGACATGCAGAGACAGAGGTGGGGAGAGGGGTGAGGGTGGGGGGCAGGGGTGCAGACCCTGCCGTGCTCCATCACACACGGCAAAGACTTTCATCGTCATCCTGACCCTACCCTCGCTTAAGAAGGGTTTCTTGCCTGGAGAATTCCACAGACAGAGGAGCCTGGTGGGCTGCAGTCCTCAGACTCACAAAGAGTCGAACAAGACTCAGGGACTTACACTTTCGCTGTGGGCTTTTCTGGTGGCTCAGCCTGAAAAGAATCTGCCCTCAATGCAGGGGAACCCAGTTTGATCCCTGGGTCAGGAAGATCCCCGCTGGAGGAGGGCATGGCAGCCCACTGCAGTACTCTTGCCTGGAGAATCCCCATGGACGGAGGAGCCTGGCGGGCTGCAGTCCATGGGGTCACAAAGACTTGGACGCGACTGAGTGACTAAGCACAGCCCAGGACAGTTTACCCTGACTTCCCTAATGAAGCGAATTCTCTCATCATTCACTGTTAGGGAACCACCTACCTCTTTTTAGAAGCACCCCAGCTATTACCCGGACATTTATTGTTACCATCGGATTCCGTTAGCTTCTGTCTCTCCCACTGTATGCTGAGCTCCCTGAGGGCCAGGGCCAGGCCTCCTTGATCCTGCAGTTGCCACTTGGCTCACTGTGTTGTCTCCAGCATAAGGGGCCATACCTGACCCAACTAGATGCTCAAACAGCATTTGCTGAATAAATGAACAAAGAAAACTGGTACAACAATCATGAAAAGGCTGAGGTTCCCTCGTGCCAAGTTCTATGATTAAAACATGAGAAAATGTGGCTGGGTTCCTTTCTGTGCCTTTGCAAACCTTTTTCCCAGCTTCTCTTCCTGGAATCAGTTAATACCATGAACAAGTTTAAGACCCGAATTCTGAGGCCCATCCCTAAACACAGTGCAGTATTTGTAAACATTTAACCCAGGCCACCGTCCCAAAGAGCCAAGGTTGGCGCGCATGCAGCCATGTGGCGTGGGCTACAGAGAGTTTCTTTGTGGGTTTTAATTGAATTGAGCGTTGGAGGTCCCTCCCTACCACAAATAAAAACTGTTTTTAAAATCACTAGAAAACTCCCATGTTCAAACCAACTCTCAACTTTCACCCCTTCCTACTGCAAAGTTCAAAAGTTGGCAGTTTCTCGAGTTTAACTCCCCAAATTCAATTCTGTCCTAGGCTGGGCTTTTCCATCTATAATGGTGGTTACATAGGTCAACCATTCTCTTAAACTCCCCACCCTCAGTTCAGCATTATGGAACCCATAAACCCACAAGGAAGCATTAGCAATTCAGAAAGAATGAACCATTTCAATAGGAACGCATTTCTTCCTCCAGCCTCTGCTAGGAATTGGAAACGCCTAATGTCAGCAAAGCTAGCAAGGCCTGTGCGGCCATAACCTCCACATCTTTTCAACATATGAGGGTTGTGCGATGTGAAGAAAAGGATGAAACTGTAAACATCTTTACAGCTCCGTGCCCCTAATAATAAGCTAAATATTTTCACCTGGGTTATCCATAGCTTAAAACAGTTCTTGCACATAACTCAATAAATACTTCTTGAATGCTGAACAAGTGAATGGGTAAACGACTTGAAAGCTTAGTATAAGTTCCAGACACTTTCCTAAAAACTTGACATGGAGCAACTCCTTTCATCCTGACGACCACTGTATAAGGTGGCCTCTACTCCTATGTCTTCTTTGGGATGAAGAAGCTAGACAGAAAAGGGACTACCTCGGGCAGGGCCACGGAGCCTGATGTTCACTTTTAAAAACACATTTATTGATTTGGCCCTGCCGGATCTCTGTTGCTGCCCTGGGGCTTTCTCTAGCTGCGGCAAGTGGGGGTACTCTTGTTGGGGAGCACAGATTCTAGGGTGCTGGGGCTCCGTAGTTGTGGGTGTGGACTTTAGTTGCCCCAAAGCATGTAGGGTCTTCCCAGACCAGGGATTGAACCCAAGTCCCCTGCATCGGCACGCCGATTCTCAACCACTGGACCTCCAGGGAGGTCCTGAGGTCACTTTTAGGAGTGAGGCTGATCCCTTCGCTGGCCAGGCCCTGAAGCCAGTGCTCTTCCAGGTAACGGGCCCAGTTCACAAGGCCGGCCACACTCTACACCCCCAGGTCGACGTTTCCATGCCACGTGGACACCCAGCTCCATACATCTTCCCCGATTTCTAGGAGAGGATAAGAACAGCCCAGCACATCCCACCACCCCCCCAGCTAAAAGAGAATCTGTCTGCTTATGGATTTTCTCTGCTGGGCTGAGTCACCCACCAGGGGAAGTGTTCTACAAGCAGAGGACGTAACTGGCAGGAGTGACAGGTCCTCAGGCTAAAGGAGAAGCAGCTATTTTTTGCTGGAGTCAATTTTCCATATTTGCTGGCTTCACTAGGCTGTGACTTGAAATGAGGTCACTCTTCTTTTTAAGGCCTGAGTACCTGTGGTAAAGACCCTGGGGCCTTCTTGCCCACATCCATCGCAACTTCGGGCATCCACGCCGTTGTCTCTGCTTTTTAGGACACAGTATCTCCCAAAGACAAAGCCCTGTGTTACTCCACTTTTTCTTATAGAAAAAGTGTTATTCCACCTCTTCAGCTCCCCAGCACAGATGACACAAAGGTGGACTTTAACAAGAACATAGGGGAGGTTCAAGGTCAGCAGAGAGATGGCCTCCTGGGTCACAGTCATTCTTGGAACCGGGCACTCAGACACCCAGGTCCCACCAGGCCTCAGCAGCCCTGCCCAGCCCCGGGACACTCAGCTGGGGGCGGCCACCTCCATCAGCGAATATCTCAGTGGCTCCGAACTACACGTCCCAGAGAGAGCTCCCCAGTCTTGCCCCACGCTTACCCCGAGGAGAGCAGACACAGCTATGTCCTCCAGGGTGGACCCTGGGGCCCGCCCTCTACCGTCAAATTCAGAAGGCCTGAACCAAACAAGGACAGCCATTTACGAGCAATACCCGAAGTCTGACGGATTCAGTTCTAAGTAACACCATGTGTGGGACCCACCAGCTGGATCCCCAAAACTGTGCTGAGTCCAATTCCATTGTCTGCGTCCCACACACAAGCAAAAAACACCAGGCCTGCTGGGCTCACACCAGGGTCACACACACACACACACACACCAGGAACTAGCAAGATCTGCAGACACAGAGCATTGAAGCCCATGCAAAGGGGAGGAAGAACACTGCAACAACACAGCCTTGGTAAAGTCTGCAGTTTTCATGACTGGGTGAACTGCGATCCCCCTGGCATGACACACAGGCCCTCACGTGATGCTGGGCATCCACGGCTATCCAGAAATGGCCCACCTGCCCTCCCACACCCACCCCGCTCCCTACCATCTGTGTTCTCCGACCCCCTGACCTGTTTGGTGTACATAGGTCACGAACTCCAGCTGGGCTTGGCCAATGAGGAGTCCAGAGGGAGTCTGGATCTTTATCCCTGCAGCTCCCTCCCTGTGGGGTCTCCTGAACTGCCCATGCCCCTTTATCCTCCAAAAGCCATCCTCTCAGCGTGATGCTCAGTCATGTCCGACTCTGAGACCCCAGGGACTGTACTGCGCCAGGCTCCTCTGTCCACGAGATTTTCCAGGCAAGATACTGGAGAGGGTTGCCGTGCCCTCCTCCAGGGCATCTTCCCGACCCAGGGATCGAACGCAGGTCACCCGCATCGCAGGTGGATTCTTTACCATCTGAGCCACCGGGGAAGTCCTGTGATGCTCCCAGGTCCCCATAACTACCCTCACCCTCATCCCTCTGGGTCTGGGGTGCGGACAGTTCTGTTTCATCAGCACAGCTTACTGCACCGTCTCTGGGGCTCCCAAACAGTGCGTCTAACCTTTGGGAAAGGTCCCTTCATTCCACCCTCCTTCACCCCAGCTGGAGCTGCTAGCAGTCTCCTGGGGGGACGCCGACAGACTCGGTTTTCCCTGGAATAGAGCCGACATCTGAAAGAGCTGGATGTATCTGGGCAGAAGAGGCTGCTGGTAGCTCCTGAAAGCACAGCGCATGTCCAATACCCGCAGGGTAGCGCCCCGGCCCCCTGTCCTCTTTTTATGTCTCCTCCCAATGCTCTCTTCCTTCTGCTACCGCCAGGCTTTTGTTCCTGAACACAATAAAGTAAAGTGTCTGGAAGGGACCAGCACGAGCCTTGGCACCTATAGGCAAGATAGATTATTATGCTTGTTTTCCTATGACCTGGAAAAGAAACATCAGGAGAAGGAGAGGAATGTGCTTATGAGCTGGACAACCTCCATCCCGGCCTTCTGAGGCTGTGGTTCAGGACTGGCTTTAGGCTTCCCTGTTTTATAGGGAACGTTGTCTTGCAGGCATGTTTCTTGCCTTTTCTAACCGCTTGCTTTTTAGATATTATTAAAGACATGCCCCTAGATGGAGGTTCCATTGCATTTCTAAATTTTAATATTTCTCAAATGATTTGGAAATGTCACTTTGGAGCTGTGTTAAAAGGGCCCTCACATGTTATCATGATATTATGCTCTTAGCTGAGGAATGGGAATTGTCGGTCTCATGAAATACCCTTCTGGGGTCGAGGAGCTGCCTGCTCTGCTGGGGAGACAGTCCAGGGGATCAGATGGGAACAGTGGGGTGATGCGGAGCAGAAGTTTGGGGCGGGTGGGGGGCTCTAGGCTACCCATGGGTCTGGTGGAATCACTGTGCCCTTGGTGGCACATGGCCTGCCGTGTGCCTCTCCTCCTCTGTCTCCGGNGCAGGTGGATTCTTTACCATCTGAGCCACCGGGGAAGTCCTGTGATGCTCCCAGGTCCCCATAACTACCCTCACCCTCGTCCCTCTGGGTCTGGGGTGCGGACAGTTCTGTTTCATCAGCACAGCTTACTGCACCGTCTCTGGGGCTCCCAAACAGTGCGTCTAACCTTTGGGAAAGGTCCCTTCATTCCACCCTCCTTCACCCCAGCTGGAGCTGCTAGCAGTCTCCTGGGGGGACGCCGACAGACTCGGGTTTCCCTGGAATAGAGCCGACATCTGAAAGAGCTGGATGTATCTGAGCAGAAGAGGCTGCTGGTAGCTCCTGAAAGCACAGCGCATGTCCAATACCCGCAGGGTAGCGCCCCGGCCCCCTGTCCTCTTTTTATGTCTCCTCCCAATGCTCTCTTCCTTCTGCTACCGCCAGGCTTTTGTTCCCGAACACAATAAAGTAAAGTGTCTGGAAGGGACCAGCACGAGCCTTGGCACCTATAGGCAAGATAGATTATTATGCTTGTTTTCCTATGACCTGGAAAAGAAACATCAGGAGAAGGAGAGGAATGTGCTTATGAGCTGGACAACCTCCATCCCGGCCTTCTGAGGCTGTGGTTCAGGACTGGCTTTAGGCTTCCCTGTTTTATAGGGAACGTTGTCTTGCAGGCATGTTTCTTGCCTTTTCTAACCGCTTGCTTTTTAGATATTATTAAAGACATGCCCCTAGATGGAGGTTCCATTGCATTTCTAAATTTTAATATTTCTCAAATGATTTGGAAATGTCACTTTGGAGCTGTGTTAAAAGGGCCCTCACATGTTATCATGATATTATGCTCTTAGCTGAGGAATGGGAATTGTCGGTCTCATGAAATACCCTTCTGGGGTCGAGGAGCTGCCTGCTCTGCTGGGGAGACAGTCCAGGGGATCAGATGGGAACAGTGGGGTGATGTGGAGCAGAAGTTTGGGGCAGGTGGGGGGCTCTAGGCTACCCATGGGTCTGGTGGAATCACTGTGCCCTTGGGTGGCACATGGCCTGCCGTGTGCCTCTCCTCCTCTGTCTCCGGGTGGGAAGGCCAAGCTGGCGGTGGAGACCGCTGGGAGGAAGGAGCCTTCTGTTTCCCTGCATTGGTGTTTTCTGTTTTCCTGGGAAAGCTTATGCAGGTGAGTGTCCAGAGCACCCAGTGCCTTGGATTCCCCCGGCCCGGAATCCACGTCTACCCCATTGTGGGTTTTTAAAATTTATTATTCATCTGGCTGCACTGGGTCTTTGTTGCAGCATGTGGGATCCAGGTCCCAGACCAGGCCCCTGGCCTTGAGAGAGCGGAGTCTTCCCCCTGGACCACCAGGGAAGTCCCTGCCCCACGTTTTTTTGTGCTGATTGATTGGGTTGGATCATCAATTTGACCTTGGAAGTTGCTTCGCAGGTGGTGCTAATTACGGTCAAGAAACTGGCCTCCAATGCAGGAGATATAGGAGACGTGAGTTCGATCCCTGGGTTGGGAAGATCCCCTAGAGGAGGGCGTGGCCACCCACTTCAGTATTCTTGCCTGGAGAATCTCATGGACAGAGGAGCCTGGCGGGCTGCAGTCCATGGGGTCGCAAAAGAGTCGGGTACAATTGAAGCAACTTAGCACACACATAGCAGACACAGGTGTCACTCACACAGCCTTTGCCTCCTTAGTTTCCGAGAGACTGGCTTCACCTCCATCACTGACAGGGACCCTCACACCTCCCGATCCCTCCCGACCCTGCATGGCGCAGAAGAAGCACCCCTCATCCCGCGGTGGTCCCTTGCCAACCCTTCAGAGAAGGTAGCGGAGGTGGCAAGAGGTGGGTAGAAATATGAGGATGGGAGGATGGAGAGAGACCCATAATGCCCATCCCACCAGATGGACCTAGAGAAACGGCCTCATTCGGAGTAAGAGGACCTACGTTCACCTCTAGAATGCTGCCCTCACTTAAATCCCCCTAACTTCTATGTCCTCGGTAGGGAAACAGAGACACTGCCATCACTGGGCTAATGCGAAGAGTAACCGGGAGAAGACCAGTGCAGGCGTCTGGCATCAGGACCCTCGGGTAAGGGGCGTTCTGTGATCAGTACGATATTAGAGAGAGTGGATTTTTGTCTCCTGATTCTTTCTGTTCTTATTCCATGGAATGCCTATTATTTCCTCAATGGGAATCTGCTGGACATTTGGTCTCTGGAGGAAAGGACTAGAACAGAGCACCCTCTGTGATCGATGCAGTTTCAGTGGCCAGTGACGCGGCTCCAAGGAAGCATTCCCCAACTGCTCTCCCGCAAGCATGAATCTAAAAAAGGATGGAAATGCACTGGGCAAGATGGGAACAACTGGGAAAACATGGAGAGGTACAGAACCACAAAATTTGTAAAACCAATGAAACACAGAGGCCCATTAGCCTAAAGAAAAAGAAACTCTAAAGGAGATTACTAGGCACCTCCTTTTTCTCTCTCCCTTTTTTTAAGATCATTTTTTAATGTGGATCACTATTAAAGCATTTAATGAATTTGTTACAATATTGTTTCTGTTTTACGTTTGTTTGTTTGTTTTTGGCAGTGAGGCATGTGGGATCTTTGATTCCCCACCAAGGATCAAATCCACATCCCTGGAGCTGGAAGGTGAAGTCTTAACCACTAGACCTGTAGGGAAGTTCCTTAGGCACCTTCAGTAGTAACAACAATGATAATCTGTTCCTGAGCCCCCGCTGTATGTCCTATACATGTTTTCTCAAATCTTCCCAACCACTCTGTAGGTCAGGTCTGATAACGGGCATTTCACAGGAGAAGAGGCTGAGGGTCAGAGAGGACAGGACCCTGTCTGCCCACAAACCCTCCCCGCTCTCCTCCTGCCTCCCCGCTGAGAGCCGAGTGCCGTCACAATGGAAAGCAGCTCCTGTTTCTTTTCAGGTCGGAGGTATGTAACTGGGAACAATGGGTGGAAATTACAGGAAGGCAGATTTCAGTCCAATAGCAGGAAGCACTCTGGAACCCTTTGGAGACTCACAGTTTCGCATGACTGGAGAAACTCGTGCATTGTTTGGGAGTGGGGGGCAGGGATTCTGGGTAGGGAAACGGGGCAGCAGAAGCGCCTCTGCAGTAGATGACTTTGGGCTTTGTTTTTTTTTCTTCTTCTTTTGGTTGCACCACAGAACACGTGGGATCTTAGTCTCCTGACTGGGAATCAGACCCCTGCTCTGGAAGCCTGGAGTCCTAATCACTGGACCACCTCTAAGTCCGCTTGCACTAGATAGATGACTTTTGTAGATCCTCTCCGGTCTTTTCCAACGAGTTAGTTCTTCGAATCAGGTGGCCAAAGTGTTGGAACTTCAGCTTCAGCATCAGTCCTTCCAGTGAATATTCAGGACTGATTTCCTTTAGGAGAGACTGGTTGGATCTCCTTGCAGTCCAAGGGACTCTCAAGAGTCTTCTCCAGCACCACAGTTCAGAAGCATCAGTTATTCGGCGCTCAGCCTTCCTTATGGTCCAACTCTCACATCCATACATGACTACTGGAAAAACCATAGCTGTGACCGGATGGACCNTTGGATCTCCTTGCAGTCCAAGGGACTCTCAAGAGTCTTCTCCAGCACCACAGTTCAGAAGCATCAGTTATTCGGCGCTCAGCCTTCCTTATGGTCCAACTCTCACATCCATACATGACTACTGGAAAAACCATAGCTGTGACCGGATGGACCTTTGCTGGCAAAGCGACGTCTCTGCTTTTTAATACACCATCTAGGTTTCTCATAGCACTTTTAAAATGTGTCCAGCCTGTGAAATGGTCGACTCTCCAGTTCAGAGGAGAAGGGAGCATCTTCGCATTCCCCATCATTTTCTTGCACAGTGACTGAGCGGAAGCTCTGACGTGCCAGGGCTCCAGAGAAGAACTCCCCGACATCTGCTTCCAGCCCACCCCATAAACTGAAGTGCTCTCAGTTGACAAGATTTCAACAAGCCCTGAAACCCATCCCACTGTCTCGTGTGTGATCTTAGCTGGGAAGTGTCCTGAGCCCTTACCCTCGAGAGCACTGCTCCCACCTTCCAGACTCTTAGAATCATGCATCTGGGCGAAGCAACTCAATATCTCACAAAACCTCCAGCAAAACGAAATGAAATATAACATGTGAAACAGAACAATTTTCTTGCACACAAAACTTTCAAAAGAAAGCCAGCAAGTGTGTTCTAGACATCTCACAAAGTTCATATTGTATAGTGAACCTCTTTAATGAAGCTGTTATTATGCTAGGAGAGCGCAATAAAGCATCTGAAACCTGAAATTTCCTATTTTTATCACCTCCTGTAAGATTCTCAGAAGGGCCAAAATGATTTGTTTCAAAATGCGTACAGAAATAATTGGATTGAGACTTTTCATGCCAATTTTCCACTTGGAATGAAATCTAGAGACTGTTACTTCATAAACCACTGCAACTATGAGCACAAAATGAAAAGGGTAAAATATTATGAAATATAAGTATAATCAAACAGAACGTACCCTGGAAGGAACCATTGATTTACCATCTCCCGGTGTGGGGTTCAGCACAGGGACCTCTTTTACATCACAAATAATTGGTTTTAACTGAATCCCCTAATTACTTCTGGAAAGAGAAACGCTATATAGGTGAAATTCTGTGTGTGAACACATAATACTAAAATACTAAAGTGCAAATCCTACATTGCCTAATTTTTAAGCACAATAGTATTCTGGATTGTTCAGAAGAATGCTATCCTCGGTCCCTTAATTTTCTCTTGGCAACACAAATCCTTATTCCCTGTTACAAAACTCTGGCAAAAATCGAATCCTTGTGTGCCAAGCCAATACATTTTAGCATACAAATTGAATATAAGAAGTTTATTTCAGATTGTGATTTGTTGTAACAGTCCTGCCAAATGACCAGGAATTAATCATACGCCCAAACGTGTAACTATAACAGGAAGACGTTAGTTATCTCATGATTTCAGATTTAATTTTCAATTCGCACCTTTTTTGAAAGTCATTCTGGAAGATCGGTCGCTTAGGAAACAAACAAACTCTCCTCGATTGCAAATCAAGTTTCTGGTTTGGGGGGCAATCTTTCTCAAAGCATTCATCTCTGTCAGTGTATCCAGCGCACTGTCTTTCATGAACAGCTTCCAGAATTAAATAGAGCAATTCTGTCTACCATCTGGCTCTCTGAGCAAAAAGGTTTTGTTGTTTTTTTTTTTTTCTATCTGAAAGTAAAAAACTGATGTGTCCCTTGGTCTAGACATATAATCTTTCCAAGGATATTGTCCATTTCCTCGTCCATTCCCGATGGATGGAATTTGAGATGGACCAGTCATCAGAGGTGAAAGGAATGGAATCTAATTTCATATGTTTACTTAAGTTGTTTTTAACGGACATAAGGATTGGAATCAATTTTTTCAGAGTACCACCATCCCTGGGAACAGGCCCAATATTTACTTTTTACTATGTGACAATTGAGCACATTTTCAGAAATGCAGGAGAAAGCACTACACAGTGGAGGCGACAGGGGTCTTATTTAGTTGTTGCAGATGTTGGCAGTTACAACTACAGCTTTCACTGGTTGTCTGCAGTTCGATCCCCTTCCTTCGGTCACAGTTCTAACCACACAGGTCTATGCTCACATGCTAGATAAAATCATAGTTGGAAAAAAAAGGCATAAAAAGCTACTACAAGAGTTTGATCTCTCTTTAATTGCTCTTTTAATTCAATGGATTGTCTGTATGTACTGGGTTGGCTGAAAAGCTTGTCCGTGTTTTTCCATGTCATCTTCTGGAAAAAGCCAAACAAACTTTTTGGCCAGCCCAGTCCAACATGAGTGTGGGTTTCAGCCATGGAGTGGGTTTTTCCTCCATCTTTCTTCTGCCCCACCAGAACAATATTCTGGGCGGTGGGAAGCACGGCCAAGGTCACAAGGTACCCTGACTCCTGCTGCTGTGAAAATTTTAGAGTGGTCATTTTTAAAACACTTAAAACATCAAGAAAAACTTTCTTAGAGAAATCTTGTCTTTGCTCTACAAACAGTAATTGATAAAACTGGCGCCCACTGGGGAGGAAGGAGCAAGCTCGTCTCTATCATGCAATCTGGTAGAAACTGAGGCTACCCAATTCCAACTAACTCAGCCTAGAATCCTGAAGAACAAGATAGAATTCGGTGTGCTCAATCAAGCCTCAGTGAAACATTACCTTTTTAGGAAGAACTGACATTCAGTCACTAAGTTATGTCTGACAATCTGCCACCCCATGGCCTGCAGCATGCCTGGCTTCCCTGTCCATCACCATCTCCCGGAGCTTGCTCAAACTCATGTCCATCGAGTTGGTGATACCATCCAACCATCTCATCCTCTGTCGCCCCCTTCTCCTCCTACCTTCGATCTTTCCCAGCATCAGGATGGACTGATAATCAATCAACATGCCCTAAAAGGTCATGGGCGATCTACTGCAAAGATCAGATCAGCTGATGCTTCAAAAGCTCAGCGCCGCTGCCCTTCTCCACTGGAGGGCCACAAGCGCTAAGGTGCCGGTCGGTCTATCTCTTACTCTAGGCAAGTGGCTTTACCTTCCTCTGCCTCCGTTCATCTGTGCAGTGGATTTTCTAACAGTACCTTCCTCATCATGCTATCGGTAAGATTTGATGCATTAACATGCTTGCGTGCCAGGTTGCTTCATTTTTGTCCGACTCTATGCCACCCCATGGACTGTAGCCTGCCAGGATCAAGAATGCTCCAAGCAAGAATGCTAGAGTGGGTAGCCGTTCCTTTCTCCAGGAGATCTTCTCGACCCAGGGATCGAACCTGGGTCTCTCGAATTGCAGGGCAGATTCTTTACCATCTGAGCCCCCAGGGAAGCTGCACTAACACTCAGGTAAAGGAAAGAAGAAAGGTCTTTCTCTCAGCCCTTGACCTACACTGCTGACATACAGAGGAGAGAAATTTGTTATAAAGACTCAGGAAATAGAAACATTTGAAAGAGGTGCCTGAGGACAGCTGGAGGGAAAGCTCCAAGCCTCCCCCTGCCCCTCCTAGGCTGCTCCCCGACCCTCTGTCGCCGCATCTCATCCTGTTCTTTAGTTTCCCAGCGGCAAGAAAACAGACCCTGCTCCTTACAGAGCCATTCCCCACCTCTTCCCAGTGGCTCGGAGTGAGGCTTTGAGAGATTTAACAATGGAAGGGAAAAAGAGCTGAAGACTAATTGATTCTAATGACATCTGCCTCTTGACAGGAGCCTTTGACTTTAGCTCAAGGTTAAGCTCAAGGTTCAGACCACGTGACACTGGGTAACATTTTTAACTGCAGAAGGCTCTTCCTAGTCTTCTTCATATCATGCAGCTCACCTCACCTCTTTTCTTTCCAGTTATATTGAGGACTATAGTTGATACACAGAGTTTGTTAGTTTCTGCTGTACGGAAGTGAATCAGTTATATAAGAATCCACACTGTTTTAGATTCTTTTCCCATTTAGGTCACTACAGTGTACTGAGTAGAGTTGCCTGTGCAATACAGTAGGTTCTTATTAGTCATCTATTACACACACACACACACACACACACACACACACACACATATATATGAAAGTGAGAGTCGCTCAGTCCTGTCTGACTGTTTTTGACCCCATGGACGGTAGAGTCCATGGAATTTCCCAGGCCAGAAAAGTAGAGTGGGTTGCCATTCCCTTCTCCAGGGGATCTTCCCGACCCAGGGATGGAACCCCAGGTCTCCCATATTGCAGGAGGATTCTTTCTGTGGACAAAGGATCTTGGCAGACTACAGTCTATGGGTCACATCTATCTGATATATAATAGTGCGTATATGTCAATTGCAGTTTCTCCCATGCCTCTCTTCAATCCCCCTCTGGTGACGACATGTTTGGTTGCTAAACTTGTGTCTCTCTTTCTGACCCCACTTCTTAGGACTATGGTCAGCCTTGGAAACACAGGCATAACCTAGCATTCTAACCCTAGGGTTCTCTTTCAGTAAACTAGTTGATTCCACTCAAAAGGGCAATGTGACCAATATCAGCTTTACAGAACCAACTTCATTCAGATTGCAAATTAGATAAAGCTGATCAGCTTAAGTTGATTTTCCATCAGTTGTATTGTCACGTATGATAACAGAAAAATAGCCAGAAGTCTTGACTATATGACAAAGTCTGATTCACACAGATGTAATTTTTGGTGTTTAATTTTTTGTGTCTGTAATCAAACAACAAAGAACAAATATCTCACAGTTTCGGACGGACTGTCTGTTGTGCTTAAATCAGAAGCTGGGCCTCCTCTGAGTGGTAAAGGCTGGACCGTCTCTCCTTTCAGCATCTCTTCTGTCTGCATTGGAGCGGGGCAGCCTGAGCTGCTGTCACCGTCTCCCTCGGGTGACTTACCGAGCCTGCCGTTAGGGGGAGCAGAGGGGAAGGCAGCGGCCAGGCCTGCGGAGGAGCTGGGTGGGCAGCTGCGGAGGGGCGCAGGAGTGGAGGAGGGGGTGACGAATGCGAGGAGGGGGGAGGAGTGGGGGAAGGGTGAGGAGGGGTGAGGGGCGGTGATAGTGCCTGAGCCCTAGGCCGGGGAGGAGGGGCGGTGCCAGGACACCGAGGAGCCCGGTGGGGCCATCAGGGGCTTTTAGAGAATCGGTCATTCTTGTCTTCGGGTTAATGATCAGGCGCCCCAATCAACAAGCAAAGGTGGGGGCCTGCAAGGTAAGGTTGTGGGGGGTCCAGTTTCTGGGTTGATGGGGGATCTCTGCTCCTCTCTTCCTGTGCCCCTCAGCAAGGGGTGCAGGGAGATGAAGTCCTGGGCTCCAGATGAGAACCGGGACTTTGCAGGAATTATCAGCCACGAGGGGCCGGCTCCTGTCGCGCTTGGTTTCCTTTTGCTGTTTGCTGCTGCTGCTAAGTTGCTTCAGTCGTGTCCGACTCTATGCGACCCCACAGAGGCAGCCCACCAGGCTCCCTCGTCCCTGGGATTCTCCAGGCAAGAACACTGGAGTGGGTTGCCATTTCATTCTCCAATGCATGAAAGTGAAAAGTGAAATTTAATACAGGCTCCCTCCATAACCTCGGTGAGGGGGAGCTGCGGGGGCGGTGCTGGGAGGGGACAGNATTCTCCAGGCAAGAACACTGGAGTGGGTTGCCATTTCATTCTCCAATGCATGAAAGTGAAAAGTGAAATTTAATACAGGCTCCCTCCATAACCTCGGTGAGGGGGAGCTGCGGGGGCGGTGCTGGGAGGGGACAGCCAGCATGTTGCTGCACACAGGCCCCACCGGGGCGGCTCAGTAGGAATTAACACCGCACCTGTGGTTAAAAAAAGCCACCAAAAAGCCACAGTCCCGTCCTAGTCAGCGTTTCCCAAGCCTTGTGGTAAGAGTTGTCATTGAAGGAGGTTGTTCATTGTCTGGGTTCCGTCACTGATAAGAACAAGCCCGCTGAAGCCAGCAGGGCTTTTGTCATAGGGCTCACAGGGGACATTGTCCCAGCTCAGGGGGGTCCAGGGGGACAAGGGGAGACAGGGAAGGAGGACCCCAGGCCACTGCTGGCGGTCTAGGCAAGGCCACCCGGACGACCGAGTCCACAGCAGGAAGAACATGGTCAGTTTTCCTTGTTGGTGGAGTGTCGGGGGGCACAGAACTTGTCTCCACGGAGCCTTCTGTTCCACATTCAAGTCAATACGAAACCCATTAGACAACAGACCTTTGCCAGCCCGGCCGTCACCCTCTCGCTTTATTCCAGTTCTTGGCGTAGTGTTGACCGCTATCCAGTACTGACTCACCCATTCACTCAGGCATCCATTCGTTTCTTTCCCATCAGTGCCTGCATCTCCACCTTTGTGCTGACCCTGCTTTTTCTCCCTTCCCCTAAGTGCTCAGGTTATAGCTTTGAACACAACATAACTGGTTCAGGGGAAATATTTTATGAGTACTAGGATCACAGATTACACACACGAGTTCTTCCTTGGCCACACTGTTATGTACATAAACATAAACACATAAAGCAGAAATATGGGTCCCTTCTCAAATCCAGTAGCACTTTGCTGTTGTCCAGTCACTAAGTTGTGTTTGACGCTTTGCGACCCCATGGACCGCAGCGCACCAGGCTCCTCTGTCCTCCGCCATCTCCTGGAATTTGCTTTAATTCATTTCCATTGAGTGGGTGATGCTCTCTAACCATCGCATCCTCTGCTGCCCCCTTCTCATTTTGCTGTCAATCCTTCCCAGCATCAGGGTCTTCTCCAGTGATTTGGCTCTTTGCATCAGGTAGCCAAAGTATTGGAGCTTCAGCTTCAGCATCTATCCTTCTAATGAATATTCAGAGTTGATTTCCTTTAGGATTGACTGGTTTGATCTCTTTGGAGTCCAAGAGACTCTTAAGAATCTTCTCCAGCACCACGTCATCAATTGCATCATCAAATGCATCAATTCTTTGGCATTCAACATTCTTCATGGTACAACTCTCACATCCGTACATGACTACTGAAAAAAAAACATATCTTTGACTATGTGGACTTTGTCAGCAAAGTGATGTCTCTGTTTTTTAACACGCTGTCTAGGTTTGTCATAGCTTTCCTTCTAAGAACAAGTGTTTACAGGGAACCAGAGCCAAATATGCATTCCACTGGGTTGAGTCTACAAGATGCAAAGTGACTACAGCCGCTCCACACCCACAGCCCCTGTCATTCAAGTAGACGGGGAAGCCCGCAGCCTCTTTTTGCAGATATTGAGCAAAAGCTCCATTTGTGTCTTCAGCTCTGATTGAGCCGTGTATCCTGAACCAACAACTGTCATCAGATGAACATGGGCTAAGGCCTATGCTCCCTTCCCCAGCTGAGGGTGGAGTCCCGCTCAAGGGCTAATCACACTACACACAGCAGAGTTTGTATTGACAGCTGAGCTGACAGGACAATGGAGCAGTGAGTTTTCAATAGAGATGCCACCACTCAGAAGGGAGTTTTAAAGATTTGTGGGAGTATTTCCGATTGTCACAGTTATGAAAGGGGAGCTGCTGGCACTGAGGAGGCTGGAAGCCTGGGATGTTGGATCTCCAGCCCTGCACAGGGTAGTTTGCATAAGAAGCTAGCTCTGAATCTTGCATAATTTCCATGAATCTCATTAAAAACCATGCCTGGGGCTTCCCTGCTGGAGTAGTAGATAAGAATCTGCCTGCTGATGCAGGGGACATGGGTTCAGTCCCTGGTCGGGGAATATCCCACATGCCCCAGAGCTATGAAGTCCCTGTGCCCCAGCTACTGAGCCTGAGCTCTAGAGACGGAACACCACAGCTACTATGCCCCAGTACTGAAGCCGGAACACCTAGACTGTGCTCCACAAGAGAAGTCTCCGCCATGAGAAGCCGGAGCACCATTTCTCGAAACTAGGAAAGCCTTCACACGGCAATGAAGAAGACCCAGCGCAGTCAAAAGCAAAAAAAAACTTCAATTTTAAAAATTAAAAAAGTTTTAATTAAAATAAAATTTAAAACATTGAAATAAAAAACTTAAAAATGAAAAGAAAAGCATGCCTGACTAAGTACTTTACAGCAAGCTGGCTTGCAAAGAGATTTGTTTTCTGTCTAAGATGATCACCACCCTGACCCACATCACAACAAAGAGAATTATTCTGTCCCTGAGTGAGTGAGTGAGTGAGTGAAGTCACCCAGTCGTGTCCCACTCTTTGCGACCCCATGGACTATTAGCCTACCAGGCTCCTCCCTCCATGGGATTCTCCAGGCAAGAGTACTGGAGTGGGTTGCCATTTCCTTCTCCAGGGGATCTTCCCAACCCAGGAATCGAACCTGGGTCTCCCGCATTCCAGGCAGACGCTTTAACCTCTGAGCCACCGGGGAAGCCCCATATTCTGTCCCTACACTTACAAATAATAAACAGAGCTGAGCTCACTGATAAGACTATCATACTTGCTCATTTTTTTTCACTTTAACAGTCTCAGTCTGTAACTTGTCTCGGCATGTTATCAACTCAGTTCAATAAAGGATATTTCCCTTGTCCTCTTGTTCTGTAGCCATGTAAGAAAAAGACCGCCGACTATGCAGCTCCTCTGAGGCTCTCCCTCTTGTCCTCAGGGAAGAAGCGGCCACATACAATCAAATATGGAAGCCAGGACATCCTGATTGCCAGCAGAGAAGGGAAAATGTGCAGCTACAGTCAATAGTTAGCACATATTTAAGGGGAAGAGAAACAATTCAAAGAATATTGATAATATGCAGTTTTAAAAAGTTTACAGCATTTGTCCAGGAAAACTATTAGGTTCTATGAACAAACCACTGTGCTTGTCCAGGCAAGTAAAACCTGAAGAATCTCCTTGTTCATCAAGTTTTTAAACTTAGGATACATGGTATGATCACTTGGCTACTAAAAAGGGATACTTTTTGTCCACACTGGAGTACTTCTGGTTTTTCTAAAACTCGTTTGTAAGCTAGGGATTCCCTGGTGGCTCAGTGGCAAAGAATCCACCTGCAATGCAGGATATGCAAGTTTGATCCCTGGGTGGGGAAGACCCCTGGAGAAGGAAATCGCAGTATTCTTGCCTGGAGAATCCCATGGACAGAGGAGTCTGGAGGGCTGCGGTCCATACGGTCACAGTCAGACATGACTTAGCACACAGACTCAGACACAGACACACACAGAGTTTATAAACTGACATTGGTTTTTAATCAATGTCCACTCACATCTCTGCTCTTTCCCATAACTTTCTGCTCAGAATGACTTCTGATCATATTTCCCTTACATCCAAATGATTCCCTAGAAGCAGATGCAAACATCTGACAACTTCATCATGGAGTGTTAGTCTCAACTCATTACCCTGAATTACCTCAGTTTCTTCTGGGTCAGGAGTCCAGGCAGAGCTCAGTGGCTCTTCTGCCTCAAGGTCTCTGATAAGCCTGCCATCGAGATATCTACTGAGGGACTGCCCGGCGGTCGGTGGTTGAGACTCTGCCCTTCCAAAGCAGGGGGCGAGACTTTGGTCCCTGGTCAGGGAACCAGCAGTCCACATTCCCCGGGGCAACAATTACAGAAGTCCTGTGCACCCAACCAAGACCCCAGACAGTCAGATAAATAAACACAGAATAGAGAAACAGCTTCAGCCACGAGGTTCTTGGAGATTCTGAAGGGTTGTTTGCTAAGAGACTGCTTCTGTGAAGACATCTGTGCTAGATTCTTTGTGCATTCTCAAGGAGCTCATCCTTTGTCTTCTCAGTTTCTGTCCTGCTTCTGTGGGCTTCCCTGGTAGCTCAGACGGTAAAGAATCTGCTTCCAGTGCAGGAAACCTGGGCTCGATCCCTGGCTCGGGAAGATCCCCCGGAGAAGGGAGTGGCAGCCCACTCTAGTATTCCTGCCTGGAGAATTCCATGGACAGAGGAGCCTGGTGGGCTACAGTCCATGGGGGTTTCGCAGAGTCAGACACAACTTTCACTTCCACACTTTCTACGGAAGCAGAAGTCAGCATTTACTCAAAGATCCAGCCCTTACAGGGCAGAATATACCTGCTAGAATGATGACCATATGAGGCAAATGGACAACATCCCATCAGAGGGCCAAATTCCTGCTTCATTCAGAAATATGTATCAGATGTCTTCTGTTGCCAGATCTGTGTTAATTATTGGACACTGTGCTAGAGACTAGTTACAATTTTCATAGCAAGCTATTATCTGAGTGAAACTAGGTCAGGGAGACAGAGGAATTAAGTAGAACATTTAGCTGCGAAAGTATCAGACACATGACAGACTGGAATCTCAGCAAAGGTTAACAATGACAGGGAGGTCTCCTATTTGACACAGATGTGGACAGTTTTCCTCTCAACACCCAGCAATGAGCACAGAGGAGCTCTCTTGGCTTGGGTTGCTAGGAGCGAGCCTGAGAGAGGCATATTCTGCTCAGGAGGCATATTCAGAGAGTGACCTTGGGAGAAGGGTCAGGGTTAGTACCGGAAGTGGGACAGAGCAGGAGGAAAAGCTAAGGGAGAACATGTGAGCCCCCAGGGAGGCTCGGGGTAGAGATACACATGGTCTGTCCTACCTTGAGGCTATCTATGCCCATGTCACTAGGTCAGGGGCCACGGTCCACGTGGGTTTTAGCAACATGAACAGCACTCAGACCTTAATGATAGCATCAACCAGTCAGTCCTAAAGGAAATTAGCCTTGAATGTTTATTGGAAGGACTGATGCCAAAGCTGAAACTCCAATTCTTTGGCCACCTGATGTGAAGAACTGACTCCTTGGAAAAGACCCTGATGCTGGGAAAGATTGAAGGCAGGAGGAGAAGGGGACGACAGAGGATGAGATGGTTGGATGGCACCACCAACTCAATGGACATGAGTTTGAGTAAACTCTGGGAAACGGTGAAGGACAGGGAAGCCTGGCATGCTGCAGTCCATGGGGTCACGAAGAGTCGGACGTGAATGAGCGACTGAACAACAAGGATGGCAGGCTGGGTAGTCAGGCAGGAGCACAGACCTGCTGAGTGTATTCGAGAGAGAATGAGAAGGGAGGAACGGTACCCAGTGGGTGTAGACAGCTACTCTGGGAAGCACTACTGCAAATGGGGCAGAAATACGGACTTGCAGCCAAATAAGTACACAGAAGAATCAAGGGGTCTTTTCTTAAAAAACGAATTTATTTGGCTGCCCCAGGTCTTTGTTGCAGCACTGGGTATTTTTCTGGGATTTTTTTTTCCCCAGTTGTGGCATGTGGGATCTAGTTCCCTGACCAGGAATGGAGCTCTGGCCCTACTCCTGCACGCCCAGGGAAGTCCCAAGATCTTTTTTAAATCGATTTTTTTTTTTTGCTAATGGGGACGATCTAGTAGAGTAGAAGCATGCTGATGCCAAGAGGAGGGATGGTTTGGAGGGCGCGGGCAGGTGGGTCCTTTACCACTGGGGCACGAGGGAAGCCCCAGTTCAGCTCTGTGAACAGAGAAAAGACGGACTATAAACAAGGAAGTGTATTCACGTGGACAGGAGGGCAGGGACGCCGACGGGAGCCTCTGGAAGTTCTCTTCTGATTGCTTTCAGTGTCCCCTGAACTAAAGGAGGACAGGAGACCGAGGACAGAAAAGCTGTTGGAGGTTCCAGGCAAGCGAGAAAGTACATGGGACAAGGACAGAGTTCCCTGGTGGCTCGGCTAGTAGAGAATCTGCCTGCAATGCAGGAGACCTGGGTTCAATCCCTGGGNGCCTGAGAAAAGACGGACTATAAACAAGGAAGTGTATTCACGTGGACAGGAGGGCAGGGACGCCGACGGGAGCCTCTGGAAGTTCTCTTCTGATTGCTTTCAGTGTCCCCTGAACTAAAGGAGGACAGGAGACCGAGGACAGAAAAGCTGTTGGAGGTTCCAGGCAAGCGAGAAAGTACATGGGACAAGGACAGAGTTCCCTGGTGGCTCGGCTAGTAGAGAATCTGCCTGCAATGCAGGAGACCTGGGTTCAATCCCTGGGCCGGGAAGGTCCTCTGGAGAAGGCATAGGCTACCCAGTCCAGTGTTCTGGCCTGGAGAATTCCACGGACTGCAAAGAGTCGGACACGACGGAGTCACTTTCACTTTCACTTTTCTTTCAAGCAACTTTACTGATGCAAGTCATTTTTGGTTGATGACTTCAGATTGCCTGAAATCATGACTTCTGTTCTTTCCATATAACAGCATGTGCTTTATTTCTGTTCCATTCCTTTAAAAAAAAAAAAAAATATATATATATATATGTGTGTGTGTTTTTTTAATGTGGACCATTTCTAAAGTCTTCACTGAATTTGTTACGCATTGCTTCTGTTGTATGTTTTGGCTTTTTGGCCACAAGGCATGTGGGATCTCAGCTCCCCAGCCAGGGACTGAGCCGGCACCCCTTCCACTGGAAGGTGGAGTCAACTGCTGGGCTGCCAGAGAAGTCCCTAAAATGACTTTGCTGTCACTCTGTTGGGGTTTGGGAAGGGTGTGCTGTGCTAAGTCACTTCAGTTGTGTCCAACTCTTTGTGACCCCATGGACTGCAGCCCTCCAGGCTTCTCTGTCCGTGGGATTCCTCAGGCAAGAACACTGGAGAGGATTGCCATTTCCTACTCCCGGGGATCTCCTCAGCCCAGGGATTAAACCCAGGTCTCCTGTAATTGGCAGGCAGGTTCTCTACCACTAAGCCACCAGAGTAGCCCCTTGGGAAGGGTATGGAGAGTGTTATTTACATGTTCACTGGGGTGGCAAAGAGTCAAACACGACTTAGCAAGTAAACAACTGTGCTTAAAGGAAAGTCCCTATAGTGAGTTCCAACTGGAAACGAGAACGCAGACTGGGCAGTAGTAATGAAGCAACCTTATTCCCTCTCAGCTGGGATAAAGTTTTGCTTTTATTCCAACCTCTAAGTTTTCTAAATAAATGCTCGTGAAGGCACACACGGGCAACCCACCCACACACCCTCCCCCATGCCTGCAGAGCTTCGGCGACCAAGCGCAGAGGCCCATGTTTAAAATAAAATCACTGCAGACTCAGCGGTGGTGCCCAGTGTGATATACAGCTTGTTTAAGCAAAAATAATAATGACTGTCCCCACAGATATAAACTGACTCTACCCACGCATGACTTTGCATTTTAATCCTATCACTATTGAGTGGAACCAACCTCGATGAAACCATCTTAAGCCCTAGCAAGAAATGTCAGTTATTTAAAAATGAGCTGGAGTCCATACTCATCCAAGCAAATAAGAGAATCATAGACTTNCCCACAGATATAAACTGACTCTACCCACGCATGACTTTGCATTTTAATCCTATCACTATTGAGTGGAACCAACCTCGATGAAACCATCTTAAGCCCTAGCAAGAAATGTCAGTTATTTAAAAATGAGCTGGAGTCCATACTCATCCAAGCAAATAAGAGAATCATAGACTTAAAGTTCTGAATGGCCTCTCTTTGTTCTGACCTTCAGATATCATGCAGGTGAATCTTTAAAGCGGTGTTGCCTGCCAAATGCCAGGCTTTCAAAGGCCACTGAAGCTGCCAGTCTTATTCAGATCCTTCCTGCCTTTCTCCCTGTCTCCCTCCGGAAACACACACCCCATTCGGCAAAACCAGAAGGAAAGTGTTGATGAAGCATCAGCATTTGTTTTGGTGGTGTTGCTGATCAGAGAGGTGAAGACTGTTTAAACAAGGCAGGGTGAGTATGAGAAGGAATCTTGCCAAGAAATTCCTAGAAGGTTGGAGAAAAAATAATCCTTAATTTTTTTTGGTAAAAGATAATGAACTTGAAGAACTTGGATCCTCCAAGTTTAGCCCCAAAGTGGAACTGACCAAGTAGAATGGCTACTAAGACTGTTTTATCTGTCATTGGTCTACAGGATCTGCTGCAGCGTTGGCACATACACTTTTTGTTGTGATTTTTACAGCTGAGCCACAAGGGAAGGTCAAGAATCCTGGAGTGGGTAGCCTGTCCCTTCTCCAGAGGATCCTTCCAACCCAGGAATTGAACTGGGATCTCCTGTATTACAGGCAGATTCTTTAGCAACTGAGCTATGAGGGAAGCCCAGGTAAATAAACAGAATTATTAAAGGAAAATAGCTCAGTAACAGTCCTGTGCTCTGGAATATTAAGGTAGCCTGTCCCTTCTCCAGAGGATCCTTCCAACCCAGGAATTGAACTGGGATCTCCTGTATTACAGGCAGATTCTTTAGCAACTGAGCTATGAGGGAAGCCCAGGTAAATAAACAGAATTATTAAAGGAAAATAGCTCAGTAACAGTCCTGTGCTCTGGAATATTATGTAGTGTTTAAAAAACATGTTAAATCTCTATTGACAGGCCAAAATTCCTAAGACATGCGGTTAAGTCACTAAAAAATGTAAACAAATAATATATTTGATAAATACAGGAAAACATCTGGAGGTATATGCAACAAATATAATAGACATTATCTCTGTGGAAAAATGTGTCTTGTCCATGTGTGCTGCATGCTAAGCCGCTTCAGTCGAGTCCGACTCTTTGCAGCCCTATAGACTGGGGCCTCCCAGGCTCCTCTGTCCATGGGTTCTCGAGGCAAGAACACTGGAGTGGGTTGCCATGCCCTCCTCCAGGGGATCTTCTCAACCCAGGGGTCGAACCCACATCTCCTACATCTCTTGCGGTGGCAGGCGAGTGCTTTACCATTTGAATATTTTCAACAAGAGCATATTTTTATATTCAGTTCAGTTCAGTTCAGTCGCTCAGTCATGTCCGACTCTTTGCGACCCCATGAATCGCAGCACACCAGGCCTTCCTGTTCATCACCATCTCTCAGAGTTCA
>SJYX01017084.1:245246-271014 GCA_006410675.1 Oreotragus oreotragus
GCAAAGAGTCGGACATGACTGAGTGACTGAACTGAACTGAACTGAACTGATACAAACAGGTAAGACATGAAATTTATTTTTTCCCAAGTGGTTAGTTAGCTAATCATCCAAGTACCAATAAATATCATTTGTTTGCTGATGTATAATACTACCTTCATTATATCAATAGAATAAAATTATAAATAAACATGGGCTTGTTTCTTCATTTCTATTCATTCATTCCTTTGTTCATTCAACCAATCTTGACTGAGCAAATAGTATGTTCTGGGCACCGTTGAGGCACAAAGAACACGGCATAAATGAGATGCACAGGAGCCTTGCCTTTGGAAGCTTCTGTTGAAGCCACAGGGACAACAATGAAGGAACTGCGATCAGCAGGGTTAGAGCGACAGCAAGGAGAGAGGGGCAGGAGAGGAATCTTACCAAGCACGACCAGAGGACTGATGTCTCAGCACGCCTGAAAGGTTCAAAGGGAGCATGAGGTGCACAGAGCCGCAGAGGTGGTGGGAGGCAAACCTGTGAAATCGGGGGTAGAGAAGCAGCCAGGGCAAAGGCCCCCAGGCAGGGCCGGGTGGGGGAGGGGAGGCCAAGGCAGCTGGACAGAGATGAACCCGCTCAGGTTCAGAGAGTCAGAGTGCCCGGGGGCTTTTTGCAGCTGTGGGTGAAAGTGGAAGTGAAAGTCACTCAGTCCTGTCCGACTCTTTGCGACCCCATGGACTATACAGCCCGTGTAATTCTCCAGGCTAGAATACTGGAGTGGGTAGCCTTTCCCTTCTCCAGAGGATCTTCCCAACCCAGAGATGGTACCCAGGTCTCCCACATTGCAGGGAGATTCTTTACCAGCTGAGGCACGGGGAAGCCCAAGAATACTGGGGTGGATAGTCTATCCCCTCTTTGGCGGATCTTCCTGATCCAGGAATCGAACCGGGGTCTCCTGCATTGCAGGCAGATTCTTTATCAACTGAGCTACTAGGGAAGCGGCTGTTGATGAAGGTTCTTTATGCAGGAAGTGTGCTCTGATTCACATCACTTAAAAGAGCACCTTTGTAGCTGTGTGGTAAACTAGCCACGTGAGCCAGCCCAGGAATAGATTCAAGCTGTGAAGCTGAGCTGGAGCTCACAGGACTTGGTGTTTGACTGGACACACAGGAGAGGAAGAGGTATGGCTGAAACAACTGAGGTGGGAAGAACTGGAGACGCATGAAGGTTCCATAAGGAACGTCAGTAATCAGGAGTTTGGTTCTGAACAGGTTCCTATTGAAATTCTTAGGACCTCTCCAAGTGGAGATATTAAGCAGGTGGCTGGATATACAAGTCTGAACCTCAGGGGAAAAGGTCAGGCTGGAAATACAAGTTTGGGAGGGTCAGGAGCATGCAGCTGGTGTGCAGGGCCTGTGGGATCTCCAAGGGAGACAAGATAATCACAGGGCCTGGGGGAAGAGACAGAGAATGCAAAGGAACGGCCAGTGGGAGAGAGGGTGCTGTGCTCTGAGCCAGTTCCGTGTTTTCAGGAGAACGGCAGGATGTGAGTGGTGACTAAGGTCAAGTCTGCAATTGGACGGTTGGGTTCCGTGAGCTTGGGGTCATCAGTGACGTGGACAAGCACTCTTGCAGTAGAGGCTTCCAGCTGAAGAGAGTTCAGGGTGGAAGGAGTAAGGGTGAAGCTATTTCTACAAGAAATAGAGGCTGTTTGAAAAGTGTGCATAAGCAAGCACTCACATTTTTGTTTTTCCCCATGGAAGTTAATTCAGTATCTTTGCACACTGACGAAGTAACCCAGGAGAAAGAAGAAATTAACCATGCAGGTGAGGGGGATAAAGGCAGGAACAAGAGGAAATAAGGGGCTTTTCCTGGTGGCTGAGACAGTAAAGAATCTGCTTGCAATACAGGAGCCCTGAGTTCGATCCCTGAGTCAGGAAGATCCCCTGAAGAAGGGACTGACTACCTACTCCAGCATTCTTGCCTGGGAAATCCCATGGACGGAGGAACCTGGCGGGTTACAGTCCATGGGGTTGCAAAGAGTCGGACATGACTCAGTGACAAACAACAACAGCTCTTGTTTTATTGGCTACTTTTGTAAATATTACACTTACTTTTGTTGCTTAGTTGCTATGTCGTGTCTTTGCAACCCCATGGACAATAGCCCACCAGGCTCTGTCCCTGTGATTTCTCAGGCAAGAAAACCAGAGCGGGTTTCCATTTCTTTCTCCAAGGGATCTTCTGCAACCTATGGATCGATCCTCTGTCTCATGCACTGATGGGGGTTTCTTTACCACTGAGCCACCAGGGAAACCCCCAAAGAAGGATGCAAATAAATAAAGACTCTACACAAAGCAAAGCAAGCAGATACTATAAGTGAAGACTTTTAAAAAGTATTCTAAAACTGGAAAGACAACAGAAAATAGGGCTCAATAAAGGACAGAAATGGTATGGACCTAACAGAAGCAGAAGATATTAAGAAGAGGTGGCAAGAATACACAGAAGAACTGTACAGAAAAGATCTTCACGACCCAGATAATCATGAGGATGTGATCAGTAATCTAGAGCCAGACATCTTGGAATGTGAAGTCAAGTGGCCCTTAGAAAGCATCACTACGAACAAAGCTAGTAGAGGTGATGGAATTCCAGTTGAGCTGTTTCAAATCCTGAAAGATGATGCTGTGAAAGTGCTACACTCAATATGCCAGCAAATTTGGAAAACTCAGCAGTGGCCGCAGGACTGGAAAAGGTCAGTTTTCATTCCAATTCCAAAGAAAGGCAATGCCAAAGAATGCTCAAACTACCACACAATTGCACTCATCTCACATGCTAGTAAAGTAATGCTCAAAATTCTCCAAGCCAGGCTTCAGCAATACGTGAACCGTGAACTCCCTGATGTTCAAGCTGGTTTTAGAACAGGCAGAGGAACCAGAGATCAAATTGCCAACATCCNTTGGAAGAAAAGTATGACCAACCTAGATAGTATATTCAAAAGCAGAGACATTACTTTGCCGACTAAGGTCCGCTTAGTCAAGGCTATGGTTTTTCCTGTGGTCATGTATGGATGTGAGAGTTGGATTGTAAAGAAGGCTGAGCGCCGAAGAATTGATGCTTTTGAACTGTGGTGTTGGAGAAGACTCTTGAGAGTCCCTTGGACTGCAAGGAGATCCAGCCAGTGCATTCTGAAGGAGATTAACCCTGGGATTTCTTTGGAAGGAATGATGCTAAAGCTGAAACTCTAGTACTTTGGCCACCTGATGTGAAGATTTGACTCATTGGAAAAGACTCTGATGCTGGGAGGGATTGGGGGCAGGAGGAGAAGGCGACGACTGAGGATGAGATGGCTGGATGGCATCACGGACTTGATGGACTTGAGTCTGAGTGGGCTCCGGGAGATGGTGATGAACAGGGAGGCCTGGTGTGCTGTGATTCATGGGGTCCCAAAGAGTCAGACATGACTGAGAGACTGAACTGAACTGAACTGATAAACATCAGCTGTAAAATTCAAACTGGAACCTGTAACATTTCAGTTGGTACAGTTACAGGAAGACCTATAAAACCACAGCTCTGCAGAGGAGCTGGGACCTACCTAGTACAGCTCTTCATCCTGCAGTTGAGGACAGCGAGGGCTAGAGAGCTGAAAAATCTTACTCAAAATCAAACAGAAGCCTGAGAGTAGCTTCCACCTAGAATGCCTCACTACTTTCGTTACATGTTCTTTGAAACATTTATTCGTAAAGGGGATTGTGATGATTTTTAAACACACCTGCACATTCTGTGAGCCCTCAGGAAGAGGCCTCTTCCCCTGAAATGTGCACCAACTCTGGTGACTCACTGGTTACAAACAGAATATAGTAGAAGTGATGGGATGGCTTTGGAAGTCCCGTTGAGAAAAGGCTTGGGTAGTTTCTGCCTCACTTGTTCTCTTGGGTCACTGACATTGGGAGCACTGAGCTGGCACGAGGCCCCACGGTGAGCCCAGGCCACAGGTAGGTGATGTAGCTGAGTTTCCAGATGATGCCCCTGGCCATCAAGTTGTGGTCCCCCTTCTGCTTTCTGTCACTGAACCTTCCCAAACAAGCCCCCAGAAAACCTGGAGCAGAGACAAGCCATTTCCACTGCTGTTGTCGTTCAGTCACTCAGTCATGTCTGAGTCTTAACCAACCCATGGGCTGTAGCACACCAGGCTTCTCTGTCCTTTACCATCTCCCGAGTGTGCTCAAACCTATCGTCCCTTGAGTCAGTGATGCCATCCAACCCATCTCGTCCTCTGTCTCAAGAGGATGAGATGGATTGGATGGCATCTCCCACTGTACACAGAATCTCTGTGCATGATAAAATGGTTCTTTTAGGCCAAAGTTTTGGGGTGGCTTGTTGCAGCAGCATGAAAATGAATACTATTTTTCCTCCACTACTATGGATTTTTAAATGGAGAGCAAAGAGGAAAAACTTATTCCTAGTTTATCTTCGAGTCCAACTAAAGCCAAAAGGCTGTACTTGATTTGAGAAGAGAAATGAAATAAAACTTGGTTCTGAATTTTAACTTTCTGCAGCACAGAGGAACAAATTATAAGGCTAGCCCAAGAAGTTTTTCTTTTTTAAATGTCACAAGATTTTCAGATGATAAACACTTGCTTAGCAGCACAGTACTCAAGCAAATATCCTGGCAATTAATCACATATATACAAGATTTTTTTCCCCCCAGGGAGAAATTTTTTGTTATTGTTGAAGAATAGAGCTGCACTTTAAAAGTATTTGAAAGCAAAAGCAAACCAGAGGCTTCTCTGCTCGTAAGTACAATACGGCTGATTTACTTTCATAATGTAAACTAATTAAGCCAAGTAAAGAAAGCAGGATGAGGGCTTGTGTTGGTGTCAAGTGTTCTGGCATCCCCTGAAATGCCGGGCAGGTACAGACGCATTCAGAGACCTGGAAAAGCAAGATACCGGATTAAGTGTATTAGTTCCCTGTGGCTGCTGTAAGCAATTACCTCAAAATTTGCGCTTGAAAACAACAGAACCGGACTTCCCCGGGCGGCTTAGTGGTAAAGAATCCTCCTGCCAATGCAGGAGACACGGGTTCTGTCCCTGATGTGGGCAGATCCCACATGCAGTGGAGTCACTGCGATTATACACAACTAGGGAGCCTGTCCTCTACAGCCTGGGAGCTACAGCTACTGAAGCCCATGGGCTGCAACTCCTGAAGCCTGCGTGCTTCAGGAACAAACAGCTGTGAAGCTGTGCAAAAGCCCTTTCACCTCTCCGGTCTCCCAATACTTACCTGTGAGCAGGGATTAGCCAAGGCAAATGCAGTCACAGACCAGCCACCAGGCATCACCCAGTGAGGAAGGCTGACACTCAGGCCCCACCCTGGACCACCTGAGCCGCGTCAGCATTTAAGCTGGAGCCCCAGCTGCTTCCAGTGCATCTTTAAGCCTGAGGTGCGCTGAGCACAGTTCCTGAGGCATGCCGGTTTGCCGATAACCCTGGAGAAGGAAATGACAACCCACTCCAGTATTCTTGCCTGGAGAATCCCAGGGATGGGGGAGCCTGGTGGGCTGCCGTCTATGGGGTCACACAGAGTCGGACACGACTGAAGTGACTTAGCAGCAGCAGCAGCGAATCCCGCCCCCACCCCCANGAACTGAACTGAACTGAACTTGCGGTAAAAGTGTTAGTCCTTCAGTCTGTTGGATTCTTTGTGGCCCCACGGATTCCTCTGGGCTAGCTCCTCTATTCATGGAATTCCCTAGGCAAGAATACTAGAGTGGGTTGCCATGCCCTTCTCCAGGGGATCTTCCTGACCCAGGTATCAAACCCCAGTCTCCTGAATTGCAGGGAGATTCTTTACTGTCTGAGCCACCAGGGAAGCCCAACTTGTACTGATACAAATTTTAATTAAAAATTAACCTGGAATCTATAGAAACTATTCTTAATGTCCACAGGGGATAATAACATACTTCCTAGCTCTTTTCAAGATGGAAAATGGAAACAAAGATCCTCAACAATATCCACTGATTATAATTGAGTATCATGAAAAAAACACAAAGGAAGTACCAACACAGAAACTCAATATGCAGATGCCTCATGCTCCTTCACTTGGGGACAGAATCAAGAGCCATTTCTCCAACAATGTCCAACCAAAAATAATTCACCCCATACAAATAAAATGCAACTTAAAGAAAAAAACTGATTGTACACCCTGTGCCCATATCTTATTTCTAATACAATTTCCAGTTTCTTCTTGGAGATACAGCAAAGTGAGATCACAGCATCCTGAAGTGCCAGAAATAAGAAAGTATACAAAAACAAAACAATGGTGGCAATATGTGCAAAGGACACAGATACCAAGTGGTCAAAGTTGGAACAAATGGAGCAACAATAACAAATAACATAATATTGCATCATAGCTCAAAGTATAAAATATTAATAAATATCCATGAGTCCATATGAAATAAATGATTGAATACATAAAATTTCAGAAAAAAATTTCTAATTATATAGATGTTTAACCCTACAAGAGGTAAAGCTCCATTCCTACCCTTTAATTGTTCACAACGCTTAGTGATTTGTTTCTAAAAAGCACAGTTTGGGAATTAAAGTGGGGCAACATATTATTTCATAGTGGAGAAGCCTGCTTATTTTCTCAGACGATCAAGGTCAACATCACTGATGACAGTTCATGTGGATAGAATATACTCTTAATATATAGTGTTGAGAGTGACACTTCACCTCTGCAGTCTTCCTCCCCCAAAACCATAACCCACCTAACCTGAAAAAACCATCAGACAAACCCAAATATCAGACATTATACAAAACACCTCACTAGTACCCCTCAAAACTGTCAAGGTCATAAAATGCAAGGAAAGTCTGAGAAATCTGCCACAACCCAGAGAAACCTAAAGAAACATGAGGACAAATGTAATTTGCTCTTCTGGGAATGGACAAAGAACATTAGAGAAAAACTAATAAAATCCAAATAAAGTATGGAATTTAGTTTTTAATAATATACCATTATTGGCTCATCTGCAATAGTAATATATTAACAATAGAGAAAACTGGATATGGTGTATGTGGGAACTCTCTACACTATCTTTGAAACTTTCCAGTAAATTAAAATCTATTTTAAAATAAACATTAGCTTAGATATAAAAATAGGTTATAGCCATTAAAAAATATCTCTTTTAATTATGACATATCTGAGCCAATATTCAATCTTTCATTTTCTAAATTTCCTCCTAGAAACTTTTCCTGACTAGCTATCTCAGAGGACAACTGTGTTAACCAGAAAGATTCCCTCATGAAGAAGGTATATGAGCTGCCCTCTGGTGAAATTTTCTGGTGTTCACAATGATACGGTATCTGTTTCAATTAGCCTTGAAAAGTCACTGAATTTCTGTGTTGTTAGAAATTAGACTAAAATTATTAAAATTACAACAGATAAAATTATGTTTTATTACTCTTACTCCTTCCATAGAGCTGATCCATTCAGCTTTGAGTGGTTCTGGATTCAATCACATCTGAACAAGAAATGTACCGATTTCTTCCTAGAGGAATGAGCTTCAGTTGATGCCTCTGGGAATAAATTACATGATGGAACTGATTCTACTCAAAGTCATTATTAACTGATTTGTATAAACATCTATGCAGTGTAGCGGCCAGAAGTGGAAATTACTTTATGTTATGTAGTGAAGATTTTACACATATCTCTTTATCTCTAGTTGTTCTCATGTAACCAAATTCAAATTTCGACTTAATAACCTTAAAATGAAGTTCCCATCATCTTTTGTTTTTCTTTTGTCTTCTCTCTCTCTCTGCTTCTCCTGAATTTTGATCCATTTCTCCAATATTTCTCCATACCTTAGAAAGGAACCTGAGGATGGGAGGTTTCTAAGGAAGCCTGTGTGCCCGCTGCTGAGTGGGATGGGATGGGAGATGAAAATTAACCTTTCAGCCCAATGAGATGCAGGACCAGTTCAGTGACAGCACTGCCTCCCCTGTGTGTTCATACAGCTGCAGGGTCATTGAAATGACCTATGGGCTCTATTGCAGCACATATTCAATTAAAACTCTTTATTAATGGGGTGAGGATGAACAGGAAATGGGAAAATTACTGAGAAAATTGCTACAATCCATCCCATTCTCCTTCCCTTTTCCTTAACTGATTAGTCTCACAATTTTTTCTTTCTTTTCTCATCTTCTTCCTGTAAAATCTATATCCTTTACTTTGTGTTTTAATCTGGATTTTTTTTTTTGTTTTCATTATCATGCATGCATGTGTACACACACACACACAGTGGTGCACCAATGTCGCCCCTCCCTGAAGGGTTTCTTTACCATGAGAAACTACTCTTTGTTTGCAATTTCTTGAAATTCAATACTAGCTTTTATATAGAGTTCTAAACTTCATAGAATGGATAAATGTATGCCCTATTTAGGGTAAGCATTCAGCGTTTGACTAGAATTTCATAAGAATTACTGTATATTGTGCTCCTTACTTCTAGACAAGAACTGTTAAATTTAAAAAGTCAAATAGATCTCTCTGTATATATGCTGATGAGAATCATATAGAAACTTGCATGGGGTTCAAATTTTTATATTATCTTAAATGGGAAGTCAGATATCTTTCTTAAAGTAAATAACTAGAGAGAAAAATACACCTACTGATAAGGTTGAAGTGAATTATCTAGACAGTAGTTCAGACACAAACTCTTCTTCCTTAGTGTAAATAAACAGAATAAATCCCCCAAAGATATTACTCAGATTTAAACTATGGATCAAAGATGTGTGCCAGTGGTTTCTGCACTTGACTTTATACATACCTGCCTTTTAGCCCTGAGTAATTTTTTTTTTTGGTCATCCATTATTTATTTTTCCAAATGCATCATTTTCACATATCAGTGCTATTGGATCAGATGTAATAAAAGACAAGGAAAATTATCAAGGTGCAATTTCTACCTTCTGTGAAATTATAATCCATTTATTATATTATTAAAATATAAAAACAAAACAAAACAAAAGCCTGTCATCATGAATGTTAAGACATGCAGGTAGATTGGCACTCTTACCCACCTGCATCCACCCACACCTACCCAGAGGCACCATATTAAAAAAAAAAAGATACTGAGGAAATATTTTAAATATTGCCTAACATTAATATATTTTCCCTTTACTCTGAAACACCACATGCATCACTGCTTCTAATTTTTGATCCACCCTGAGGTTTTTTAAATTAGTTAATTTATTTTCCGCTGCATTGGGTCTTGGTCCTCTGGGCATATGGTCTCCAGAGCATGTGGGCTCTGTAACCGTGGCACTCATGCACTCTAATTGTGGCATGTGGGGTTGGCATGGGGGATCTTAGTTCCCCCTCCAGGGATCAAACCACATTCCCTGCTTTGGAAGGTGGATTCTTTACCTCGGGACTATCAGAGAAGATCCCATCCATTCTGCTTTTTACCTTGAAGTAGTGATGAGTAGCAAGTCCCCAAAAGTGTACCTGGCTCTGTCTCTTGGGAAGCCCTGTGACCTTGAACACCTTTAATGTGCTCAGTCTATAGCTCAGTTTCCTTATCCAGTAAATGATGCTAATAATAGAACTTATAGCATTGTTGTGAGTGGTAAATAAATTAATAACAGTATTTGGATAACAGTCTTTGGCATACAGTAAGCTTTTCTAAAATGTTGGCTTCTACTGTTACTGATCCAGTAGTTTGCTGCTTCCTTGGACTCAGGAACTAACCCACAGACAAGATGCGCCAGGCTTCTGCACGGAAACGGAGAGGTATGTTATCAACAGACTCCTATCACGATGCCCTGGTAAATGAGACATACAGAGACTTAGAGGAGACAGAAGTTGCTTTTTCAATCTAGGAGAGTCTGATAAGCCTTCAAAAAAACAAAATTGGTCACTTCCTCACACAAACAATTCCCTTGTGGCTCAGCTGGTAAAGAATCCTCCTGCAAAGCAGGAAACCTGGATTCGATCCCTGGGTTGGGAAGATCCCCTGGAGAAGAGATAGGCTACCCACTCCAGTATTCTGGTCTGGAGAATTCCATGGGCTGTATAGGGTCACAAACAGTCTGACATGACTGAGTGACTTTCACTTTCACTTTTCACACAAAGACATAATTACGCTTAAATTCTACATACAATACTTGCTTTAAAAATTCAAAATAGACTTGCTTTTATACAGGTTGAAATGACAGTGTGCTATATTGATTTATGGCTCTTTTTAGGAAAATAATTCTGATATATGACCAAATTTTATAACTTAAAATTTGGCTGAAATTTAACTTCCTTGTAATGTAATAACATTACATTTGGTTAATTGTTTGTTCTGAGAGCTTTATGGTGGCATTTAAAGGGAACCTCAAATTCTGACCCAAAGAAAGATGTCAAAGTAGTTTAGAAATTTGATCTATAAGAATTCTTTTTCTCCTCAAGCAGAGCTATCATCAGGAGACCATGTACAAAAATAGTTTTTTTAAAAAACATTCTGTTTGCAAATAATTTAAGCATTTCCAATATCTAAAATAAAGAAAAGCTACACAAGGAGAACATAACCTTCTCCAAAGGGACAGCCATGGTTTGGCTTTGAGTGACAAGAATAATTTACATCAATTTACAAATTAAATATCAGTATGACAAACATGAAGCCAGTCAGTATTCAGTGTGGGAATATTATTAAATAAATATCATCTTGTAGTATGTTTAAATTAGTTAATTTGTTTCAATTCATTAATTTTTAAATTAATCCATTCTATATGTTCTTTTGCAAAAAAAAACTGCAAGGATTTTCCTGTAGCTCAACATTGCCCTCCTATGGACTAAAAGCCATAATATAGTATTTCAAATGTGTATAAAAGAAATAAGAAAGTTATATTCCTATGGGACAAGTTTTAAAATAACCAGTGAACTCTCAGAATTCTGAATAGCAGCACACACAAGTCTCCCTAACATGACCTTATCCTATTGGACCTTATCCCAAGGCATGGACCAGTGCTATCTTGAAGAGAGTTCCTAGATTTAGACCACTCTGCGGTTTTGTAGGTGGGCAACAAATCCAGACAAATGAACAACACTGTGACAAGTCAGTTACTTATTTTACTGAGCCTGGCTAATACTTATAAAAGGCTTTTGTAAAAAAATTTGGAAAATTTTCAAATAATTTACAAACCTTTGTGGGTTTCTGGGAGGTATAGAGAGCTTAAAAATAAAGGAAACTTTCCATTAGGTAAGAGAAAGATAAAAAGTGCTTGTGAATTTTATAGTTGAAGCTGCCAGATAGAAACAAGCCTGATTCTGCTAGGAATTCAGCTGGACTCTGGACTGAGCTTGTGTAAGCAAAAGTCAAACAGTTGGGCAGGATAGAAATAACTGTTGAGTCACAGGATGGGATCAAGCTGGATCAGGCAAAAAGAAAATGGGATGAGACTGAGAAGATTATTCTTTTTAAAAATAAAAGCCATTGGAGAATTTCACTGTTCTTTTCTGAAATGACAATATTAAAATTATCTGTGTGTGTACACAGATGATAGTCAAAAAGAGTAAGTGGCTCAGTAGCAGTCACTTTCATACAACATGCATCCAAATAATATTCTTTAATCATTGTGAAATAATTATGAGTAAGTGGGGATAGATTGCTTTAACCTCTATAAGCCTCAATTTCCTCATTTGTAAAATAGTACTGTTGTTCCTATTTTGCGAGCTCAAGAAAATAGATAAGAAATACACTGGTTAAAGTCCCTTACTTAACAAATATTTTGGTATGGAGTGGAAGCTTTATGAAAGGTGGCTGATTAATAAATAGTAACTATAATTATCACCATAGATTTTAGAATCTGCCATACCCTTTCATACATATTGTTAAATTTCATTTTATTAAATATAGTACCATTAGTAGAGTCACTGCTCAGTGGTGTGGCTTCCCTAGAGCTTTTCAGAGTAGAGAACAAAAAGACCAGTCTAGTTGGAGAAATTTTCAGAAACTCAACAAGCAACAAATTCATCATCTCAAGCCATATTCACAGGAGCATCAAATTTCACTGAGGCCTTATTGTAAAAACATATAGCCATGATTGAACATTTCAACTGTCCTGGACTTGAGTCCTTTCTAATCAACATAAAGAAAATCTTGCATTCCAAAAAAAAGTAGTGGGAGTCATTTGTAAGAAAAGCTAGAGAAATGAGTCCAAGACCTTCATTTCTAGGTCAAAGTCTTTGTCCTTGAGAGTCTTTTCTAGAAATTTTATCTTTTTTCTGTGGGTCTGGGTGTGCCTCAGCCACTCACTTTACATAGCCTTGTGCATGTGTATGTCCTAAGTTGCTTCAGTCGTGTCCGACTCTATGTGACCCTATGGACTATATAGCCTGCCGGCTCCTCTGTCCATGGGCTTCTCCAGGCAAGAATACTGGAGTGAGTTGCCATGCCTTCCACCAAAGGATCCTTCCAACCCAGGAACCAAACCTGTTTGTCTTACATTTCCTGCACTGGCAGGCAGGTTCTTTATCACTAATACCACCTGGGAAGCCCTGTACACGCCTTCTTTGGGTTTAACTAGTGACAATCAACTTGGCCTCAAAGCTGCCATGTATGCCATTTGTGTCCTCTTCAACATCCAGCTTGTTTCGTTAAGTCAAACATTACCTCCAAGGAACGATGAGGAAGGTAAAGATTCCAATATTTTAATTATGTTTCAGTCACAAAAAGGAGCCAAGCAAGTCTTCTGAGGCAACAGAGAATGTTACCTAGAAACTCACTTAAGAAACGGAGCTATAGGATTTCCCTGCTGGTCCAGTAGTTAAGAATCCACCTGCCTCTGGGAACAAGATGGCAGAGGAGTAGGTACATGTGGAGTATATCTCTCTTCACAGATACATCAGTAATACAACCTCAGACATAGAAATGCTTTCATAATATCAGCTGAGAGTGGGCAGAAGGACCTGACCACCAGAAAATAATATATAGAACCACGTGAAATTCTGTAGGACAAAGGAATTAGGGGGGGGGGAAAACAGGAGTATTTGTAGGTCTGGACCTGCCCTTAGTGGGTAGGGGAACTGAAACAGGAGTCTGATCCACACACTGGGGGAACTGTCTGGGTCAGAGGAGAAACATTCAAGGCTGACTGAAGCAGCTGATCTGTGACAGCCTAAATGGAATGAGAATCAGACAATCCTTGCCATAGCCAGGGACAGGGGCACAGGTCCCCCAGAAGGTGCACCAGCTGGTAGCTGGAACGTAGGGACTATGGAGCAATACCAGGATGAAAGCTGCTGTTGAATGCTGGGAGACGGACCAAGGGGACGTGAGGGAGGAGACTGTGGAGGGAAATGCCTGTGGAGGAAAGCCAGGCGGCCATGGAAGCAAGGTGATACCACTGAGTTTTGCGTGGGGCTGGAGCCATCACCGTAGCTCTCTCTTCCCACATGTCAGCACAGGCAGCTGAGAGAGCCTGGCCCATTAAGCACCTGATGAGCAGAACAACAGAGTAGTACCCTACCCAGGTTGCCCCTTTAAGTGCCTGACAAGTGGAACAACATAGTAGGACCCCAGCCAGGGGGGCCAATTTATGTGCCTGATGTACCAAACAACAGAGAAGGACCTCAGAAGGGAGCCCTCTAAGTGACTGAACAGGTGAGGCAATGGGGAAAGACTAGCCAAAAAGGTCTTCTGATCACCAGCTGCCAGAGGCTGGAAAAAAAAGACTCCGATGGGGCCATAACTTCTGTAGCTGAGACAGTCCATGTCCCTGCACACTTGGTGCCACCAGGGTCCCTGCAACTCAAGCAGCTACACCACCTTCATGCTCAACCCTCACTGAGCCAGAGCTGCCACAGGCATAAAAAATCTTGAGTCTATGCCAGGGGGTCGCTTCACTTGTGTCCAACTCTGCAGACCTGTGGACTGTGGCCTGCCAGGCTTCTCTGAATGCTGGCGTGGGTTGCCATACCCTTTCAGAGCACTATATTTCCTGCTGCCCTAATTTCCAACTCCCCTGAGTACCTGGTGCTGCTAAGGGCCCCTGTGACTCAAGCAGCTGCACCACCTGCATATCTCCCTCACAGGGGCAAAGCCAAGTCCTCCAGAGCAGTCTCAGGAGCAAACCCCAGTGGACCACTTACATGCAGAGGTGGAAATAAAACCACCAGGGGCAGTGTGGCTAAGGAAGAATACCCAAAACCTTCCCACTGGCTGTACAAGCTGCAGATTAAATCCACACGATCAACTAGTCAGACTCTGTCTATGGACAGAGAAAGCAATGGCAACCCACTTCAGTACTCTTGCCAGGTAAATCCCATGGACGGAGGAGTCTGGTAGGCAGCAGTCCATGGGGTCACACAGAGTTGGACACAATTGAAGCAACTTAGCAGCAGCAGCAGTGTCTATGGAATAGAAGAAAGGACATTGAGAGTCCTCACAAAAGAAACCACACTAGTTCTGACAGTTGTGAACACTAGAGGCAAGAAAACACAAGAGGAGGAACAGATTAGAGTCTAAGCTGCCCTCACAGCAGGTCCAGAGACCAGCACAAAGTTGGAAGTCATCCTAGGGAGGCAAGGTATACTGTGACTCCCTTCAAGGGAAAGGATACTGACAGCAAAGACTCAAGAAAAACATTTATTATTCTTATATTTTGACTTATTCTGTAATTTCTTTTGGATTTTTTTCCCTTCCCTCCCACCCCCATTGTGGTTGTCAATTTTATTAACACGGTAAAATCTATTTCAACTTTTGAGTTTTTTTTAATCACATTTTTTATTTATGTTATAAACTTCTGCCTCTATGTTGGCCTTTTGCAGTTCTGTAGGGTTTTCCTTTTTTTCTCTTTCTTTAATTTTAATTCTTAAATTTTTAAACTTATCATTGTTTTCTACATTTTTCCTTTGTTTTCTTTTTCTTACTATTCTTCTCCCCTTGTAATTAATCTTTAATATACATAAACCTTCTTTATTTACCTCTATTTAACTTTGCATTTCTATTCTTTCTTTCTTTTCTTTCATTTTCTCACCATAATTGTTAGTTGTGTCTTCGTTGCTTTATTTTCGCTTTAGTTTTGTTTTTTAGTTTGTGCTTTGGTAAGTGTTGTTCTTAACAGGTGGATATCATTTTTGGTTTCCTTTGTTGGCCAGGTCAATCTATTGGACTTTATTTTTGTCGGACCATTTTTATTTTGCTTATGGGTGTACATGTATGTGTGTCTATTTCAAAATCTTAATTATTATTTGCCTGATTTTGTAATTGCCATTTATCTGGAGTTAGTCTTTGGTTTCTTGTTTTGGGGTATTTATTTAAATCCCATTTAATGCCATAACAAACCACATGTGAAATCTCTGTTCCTGGCCAGAAATCAAGCCCTGAGCCTTTGGAGTGGGAGCACTGACTCTAAGACCTTAGACTACTAGAGAACTCCTAACCCTAGGCAGTATCAAATAGAAAGAACTCCCACAAAATCAAACACTTGAATACAAGACCCAGCATCACACAACTACCAGTAGTACCCTGTGCAGGACACCACATCCAAACAACAAAGACAAAAACACAAACCCAATCATCAGCAGACAGGATTACTGCCTCACTCAGCCTTGTCCATCAGGGGGGGAAAAAAGAAAAAAACAACTCACTTCCTCCCAACGGAATGCAAGGAAAAGTTACATGCTACACAAAGCTTATGCAAACCACTGGACCAAACTTACAAAGGCACAAATAAAAGAAAGAAAGAATTCAACCTTGAAGCCTGGAAAAAGGAGACCTTAAATACAGTAAGTTAAAAAAAAAAAAAAAGAATGAAATGGCAGGGAAATACTTCACAAATGAAGGAACAAACTAGAAACATACAAGTCCAAATAAATGAAAAGGAAATAGGCACATTACCTGAAAAATAATTCAGAATAATCAGTTTAAGGATGATTGAAAACCTTGAAAATAAAATAGAGAAAATGTAAGAATCAATTAACAAAGATCTAGAAGAATTAAAGAATAAACATACAGAGACAAACAGCACAATGACTGAAATTAAAATACTCTAGGAGGAATCAATAGCAGAATATCTGAAGCAGAAGAATGGATAAGTGAGCTGGAAAATAAAATGGTGGACATAAATGCTGAAGAGCAGAATAAAGAAAAAAGAATGAGAAGAACTGAGGATAGACTCTGAGACCTCTGGGACAATAGTAAATGCACCAAAATTTGAATTATAGGGGTCCCAGAAGAAGAGGAGAAAATGAAAGGATATGAGAAAAATTTTTAAGAGATTACAGTTGAACATTTCCCCAACAAGGGAAAGGAAATAATTAACCAAGTCCAAGAGGTGCAAAGAGTTCCATACAGGATAAACCAAAGGAGAAACATACCAAACACATACAAATCAAACTAATAAAGAATAAATACAAAGAATATTAAAAGCAACAAGTAACATACAAGGGAAACCCCATACGTTTAACAGCCAATCTTTCAGTAGAAACTCTGCAGGTCAAATGGAATGGCAGGATATATTTAAAGAACTGAAATGGAAAAATCTACAACCATGATTACTATACGTGGCAAAGATCTCATTCAAAATTGATGGAGAAATAAAAAGCTTTTCTGACAATCAAAGGTTAAGAGAATTCAGTACCACCGAGCCAGGTTTACAACAAATGTTAAAGGGACTTATATAGTCAAGATATACAAGAAAAATATCTACAAAAACAAACCTCAAACAATTAAGAAAATAGCAAGGGAAACATATATATCAATAATTACTTTAAATGTAAATGGATTAAATGCTCCAACCAAAAGACACAGACTGGCTGATGTCTTTCTCACGGACTGACAAAAATAAGACCCATATATATGCCAGCAAATTTGGAAAACTCAGCAGTGGCCACAGGACTGGAAAAGGTCAGTTTTCATTCCAATCCCAAAGAAAGGCAATGCCAATGAATGCTCAAACTACCACATAACTGCACTCATCTCACATGCTAGTAAGCAATGCTCAAAATTCTCCAAGCCAGGATTCAGCAATATATGAACCATGAACTTCCTGATATTCATGCTGGTTTTAGAAAAGGCAGAGGAACCAGAGATCAAATTTCCAACATCCGCTGGATCATTTAAAAAGCAAGAGAGTTCCATCTTTTTCTGCTTTATTGACTATGCCAAAGCCTTTGACTGTGTGGATCACAGTAAACTGTGGAAAATTCTGAAAGAGATGGGAATACCAGACCACCTGACCTGCCTCTTGAGAAACCTATATGCAGGTCAGGAAGCAACAGTTAGAACTGGACATGGAACAACAGCTGGTTCCAAATAGGAAAAGGTGTACATCAAGGCTGTATATTGCCATCCTGCTTATTTAAGTTATATGCAGAGTACATCATGAGAAATGCTGGGCTGGAAGAAGCACAAGCTGAAATCAAGACTGCCAGGAGAAATATCAATAACCTCAGATTTACAGATGACATCAGCCTTATGGCAGAAAGTGAAGAGGAACTAAAAAGCCTCTTGATGAAAGTGAAAGTGGAGAGTGAAAAAGTTGGCCTAAAGCTCAACATTCAGAAAACGAAGATCATGGCATCTGGTCCCATCACTTCATGGGAAATAGACGGGGAAACAGTAAAAACAGTGTCAAACTTTATTTTGGAGGACTCCAAATTCACTGCAGATGGTGACTGCAGCCATGAAATTAAAATATGCTTACTCCTTGGAAGGAAAGTTATGACCAACCTAGATAGTATATTCAAAAGCAGAGATATTACTTTGCCAACAAAGGTCCGTCTAGTCAAGGCTATGGTTTTTCCAGTGGTCATGTATGAATGTGAGAGTTGGACTGTGAAGAAAGCTGAGCACTGAAGAATTGATGGTTTTGAACTGTGGTGTTGGAGAAGACTCTTGAGGGTCACTTGGACTGCAAGGACATCCGACCAGTCCATCATAAAGGAGATCAGTCCTGAGTGTTCACTGGAAGGACAGATTCTGAAGCTGAAACTCCAATACTTTGGCCACCAGAGTTGAATCGTTTGAAAAGACCCTGATGCTGGGAGGGACTGGGGGCAGGAGGAGAAAGGGAAGACAGAGGATGAGATGGCTGGATGGCATCACTGACTCAATGGTCATGAGTTTGAGTGAACTCCGGGAGTTGGTGATGGAAAGGGAGGCCTGGCGTGCTGCAATTCATGGGGTCGCAAAGAGTTAGACACGACTGAGCGACCTAACTGAACTGAAGTGAACTGATATGCTGTCTACAAGAAACCCACTTCCGACCTAAAGACACATATAGACTGAAAGTGAGAGGATGGAAAAATATATTCCATGCATATGGAAAGTAAAAGAAAGCCTGAGTAGCAATCCTCATATCAGACAAAATAGGCATTAAAATAAAGACTATTACAAGAGATAAGGAAGGAGACTACACATTGATCAAGGGATCAGTCCAAAAGAAAGACATAACAAGTGTAAACATCTATGCACCCAACATAGGAGCATCTCAATACATAAGACAAACACTAACAAACTTAAAAGGAGAAATTGACAGTAACAAAATAATAGTAAGAGACTTTAACACCCCATTTACACCAATGGACAGATCATCAAAACAGAAAATTAATAAGAAACACAAGTCTTAAATGATACATTAGATGAGATGGATCTCATTGATATCCTCAAGGCATTCCATCCAAATGCAGACGAGTACACCTTCTTCTCAAGTGCACATGAAACATTCTCCAAGATAGACTACATCTTGGGTCACAAATCAAACATAGTAAATTTTAAAAATTGAATCATATCAAGCATCTTTTCTGATCACGAATCTATGAGACTAGATATCAATTACAAGATAAAACTATAAAAAATAGAAACACATGGGGATTAAACAATACATTTCTAAATAATAGACATATTAGTGAAGAAATCAAAAGGGAAATTTAAAAATTCCTAGAAACAAATGACAATGAAAACATGACAACTCAAAACCCATGCAGCAAAAGCAGTACTAAGAGGGAAGTTTACTGTAATACAATCCTACCTCAAGAAACAAGAAAAACATCAAAGAGACAACCTAACATTACACCTAAAACAACTGGAAAAAGAACAACAACAAAAGTCCCAAAATTAGCAGAAGAAAAGAAATCACAAGGATCAGAGCAGAAATAAATGAAAAAGAAATTTTTTTTTTAAAAGTAAAGATTAATAAAATCAAAGCTGGCCCTTTTAGAAGAAAAAAAAAAATTGACAAACCTTTAGCCAGACTCACCAAGAAAAAAGAGAAGAATCAAATCAACAAAATTAGAATGAAAAAGGAGAGGGTATAACAGACAATGCAGAAATACAAAGGATTATAAGAAACTATTATGAGCAACTATATGGCAATAAAATGGATAACCTGGAAGAAATGGACAGAGTCTCAGAAAAGATCAATCTTCCAAGACTGAACTAGGAAGAAATGGAAATTATTAACAACCCAATTACAAGCACTGAAATCAAAATTGTGATTTAAAAATCTCCACCCCTAAAAAAAGCCCAGAACCAAATGGCATCACAGATGAATTCTATCAAGCATTGAGAGAAGAACTAATATCTATCCTTCTAAAACTCTTTCAAGAATGACTATCACAAAAGTTGATCTGAAGTGCAATCCGTGGAACTCTGGTACTAGAGGCTGGGAGTCCGAGGAATGTCTTCAAAATCTGAACGCTTCCAAGGCCTTGAAGACCGGTAAGGGATGCATGAGATAACAGTGAAATGTGAAGACTCAGAAGAGTATCTGATGTACCTGACTCAGGTACTCTTAAGTCCTGCACTGCCTCGATCAAAATACCTATTATTTTGTTATTACTGGTGGGGGAACTACCTACCCCATAGTATTGTGAGTACCGCATTAATGAAATAAAATAAGTTGCTAGCAGAGAGCCCTAGATGAAAGAGATACTCAGTGGGTGCTGGTTCTCTTCCCTCTTTTCCCTTCCTGCTTTGAAATGTTCACCTGAGAGTCAGCCCACTCCATGGTGCTTTCCCTGCTTCACATCCTTCAAGGCAATGTCTGCAGCCTTTCTTGTGGCTAAGGGCCACAGGGAAGCCTTGTGTGGGGGACCCAGGGTGTGTCACCTGGTGCTGAACTGCTGGGAATCATCCAAGTTTGCACTGAAGTGCTGCCCTGGACTTTATGTACTTTAGTGTAGTTGCTGTGAGGGCAAGAAGTGGGGTGTCATGGCTTGGGTTTTCCAGAAGCAGATGCTGAAGTAGAATTGGGGGTGCAAGATGTTTAGAGATCAATATCTGTGAAAGGGCACCATGGGAGGCAGGACTGGACAGAGGGGAATGTGGAACAGTGACGCCAGCCTTACAAACCGTGGAAAACCCCACAGGGAAGTCTAGAGCGAGTATTGCCTGGCAGACTATCCCCGGTGGGCTGATAAGGCCAGGCCTTTATCTGCCTCTCTCTCTCAATCATCTGAAGCAGGCTGCCCCATGACCTTGAGACCTCACACGGAAGCGGACCCCAAAGTGTCTGGGCTGACCGCTGGGGTCTGAGCACATTCTCTGCAGCTGGGCATCAGGTCCTTCCATGAACAGGAATCAGTGACGCAGAAACACACACCAAATTGCTGACTGTTTGGAACACTGAATTTCAAACATACCTCAACATGATAAGGAAGAAGATTGGCAGTCCTCCCTTGATACAGGACTTGGCAGTCCTCCCTTGATAGTAGGAAAAGTGAGTTGAAATGTCTGTGCTCCAGACACTTGTACATGTAAGAGTAGAGTTCGCTCTCCCCAAGAGGAAAGGAGAGGAGGCTATTGCCAAATGGGCCCCATGTGGTTGGCAGGGTTTTCTGTAGCATGGAAACAAGAAGGAGGTCAGGGGCTGAAAGTAAAAGTCGCGCAGTTGTGTCTGACTCTTTGCGATCCCATGGACTATACAGTCCATGGAATTCTCATGTTTCTCATGGCTTGGGATGCTTCTTAAATTCCCAGACCCAGGTCGCTACACTGTTCTAGCCAGTTAGGATCTCTCAGGTTAGATCCAGGATCAGCATGTTTAATAGGCATACATATTGCTGCTGCTTCTTTTTAAAAAATCAATTAATTAATAATTAGGCTGTGCCAGTCCTTAGTTAAAAAAGCCTCCTGATGAAAGTGAAAGAGAGTGAAAAAGTTGGCTTAAAGCTCAACATTCAGAAAACGAAGATCATGGCATCTGGTCCCATCACTTCATGGGAATTAGATGGGGAAACAGTGGAAACAGTGTCAGACTTTATTTTTGGGGGCTCCAAAATTACCGCAGATGGTGATTGGAGCCATGAAATTAAAAGATGCTTACTCCTTGGAAGGAAAGTTATGACCAACCTAGACAGCATATTCAAAAGCAGAGACATTACTTTGCCAACAAAGATCTGTCTAGTCAAGGCTGTGGTTTTTCTGGTGGTCATGTATGGATGTGAGGGTTGGACTGTAATGAAAGCTGAGCACCGAAGAATTCATGCCTTTGAACTGTGGTGTTGGAGAAGACTCTTGAGAGTCCCTTGGACTGCAAGGAGATCCAACCAGTCCATCCTAAAGGAACTCAGTCCTGAACATTCATTGGAAAGACTGATGCTGAAGCTGAAACTCCAATACTTTGGCTACCTGATGCAAAGAACTGACTCATTGGAAAAGACTCTGATGCTGGGAGGGATTGGGGGCAGGAGGAGAAGGGGACGACCGAGGATGAGATGGCTGGATGGCATTACTGACTCGATGGATGTGTCTGAGTGAACTCCAGGAGTTGGTGATGGACAGGGAGGCCTGGCGTGCTGCTATTCATGGGGTCGCAAAGAGTCGAACACGACTGAGTGACTGAACTGAACTGAACTAAGTCCTTAGTTACAGTATATGGGATCTATTTCCCTGACCAGGGATCGAACCCAGGTCCCCTGCACTGGGATCACAGAGTCTTAGCCACTGGAGCACCATAGTCTTTTAACAGAGATCACACACCTGTCTCAGGAGTTTCAGGTTCTTGATGTCTCATCAAAGAAGGAATTCAGCCAGAGACAAAGTGATAGGTAAGAAATGGATTTATTTAGAGAGAAGCACACTCCGCAGAGAGTGTGGACCATCCCATAAGGTGAAAGCAGCCCACACTGCTGCTTCTGCAAGTTTCAGTTTGAGTGCTCGCTTCGGCAGCACATATACTAAAATTGGAACGATACAGAGAAGATTAGCATGGCCCCTGCACAAGGATGATACGCAAATTCGTGAAGCGTTCCATATTTTTAATTAAAAAAAAAAAAGTTTCAGTTTGAGAACCCTGCACATCTGAACAACAACCAGTGATAATCCTTCTCCTTTTCTAACCCTTTTCAGACAAACATAGTTATCCCACAAGTGATAAAAGGAAATGTGCTCAGATCACGGCAACCAGGGACAGCTATCAACATCAGGTTTCAGGTGGTGTTGGAGGACGTATTTGACACTGTTCCGCTGCCCGCCACCTGCACACTAGCCAGTTGTTTTCTTGCCTGTGAGTTCCAGATATGAGTTGTAGAAGTTGTCAGGTCTCTAGTTAGAAGGGTCAATGGGAGATGTGGGAAATTAAGGTTAGGTCTACGAGAAAGATGTGTTGGGAACAGAAGCTAGCAGTTCTTCCAAACAGTCTGAATATTCTTGCAACTGTGGTTGTATAATTTCTACATAGTAGAAATCTAAAACTATATTTTATTGATTGATAATGCTTTTCTATTTTGCAATAAATCCTCTTAGAAGTAAAGAGCACAAGTAAATGAAAGTATGTGTTTATAAAAATCTAGGCACTGAAGTTGATGACATATATGTAACTCACACATAATGTCTATTGATGTTTACTGTTCATGGAGGCCACAGTGATATAACTGACCGCAGAGAAACCAGAAGACATCTATTTGCTGAAGGATCACCATCTACTTCAGAAGAAGGGCTCAAGGATTTCCACATGTGGGTATAGAAGGTTTACATGTAACTCTGTGCAGCATGACTTGCCAATTATATCAAGTGGTTGTCCTAAAATTATTTTGCTTACTTTTTACTCTAAATGTCCTTGTGCACATATGAAAAGTGAAACAGTACCCATGAAGGTATTGCCTGAATTAGCCAAATGAATGGTTCTATGATGCCAACTTTATACTAGTGCCTTCAAATAGAAGAGAAGCTTCTCTTAATTATTCAAATTAATAATGGTTCAGTTATTTCATCCAACACATGCAATCAAATAACAATTTTGACTTTTTAATTTTTTTTAGCTGTGCTGCACAGCTTATGGGATCTTAGTTCCCCAGCCAGGGACTGAACATGGGCCTTGGCAGTGAAAAGAGCTGAGTCCTAACCACTGGACCACCAAGGGAATTTCCCAAATAACAGTTCTGGAAGTAAATTTTGATGAAGGTAAAACATTTGCCAGCATTGTAAATATTTTTGTAAGTTCAGTTTAACATTGAAGATAAAATTACTTTTGTTTCTTTGGTGATAAGATGAGCATAAATTTTAATAGAGGAAGTTGTCATGGTAAAAAATAGTGTTCTGACTTGATCTAAGAAATCTGTAGAGTGAGAAGATCCTTGGGATGGTTGTAGTTCACATACAATTGATGACTGCCTCCAAAGTAGCTGTTTGGACGCTTATTGAAAGAGATTATATAGTGTCAAATTTAAAAATATATTTTTCCTATAAACACAATTAGGGTCTGAACTATTATTTTTGTATGTGACAAAATTTATGTTGAATATCCAAAATAAGAAAGAAAAACTCAGCATGTGCTTTCTCTCTTTGCCCTCCATCATCAGTCAGATGTTAGAAATGTTCGTGCTTTTGAAAACACTTTATTAGTCCACCTTAAGTGTCCTACAGTGGTATTGAGCTTCTTATAATGAGTTCTCTGAACTTGGGGTTATTTTACTCAACATTAGTTGGAAATGTTTAATAAAAATATTCAACAAATAGAATCCTAAAAACAAATCCCTTTGGCTTTTGAAGCTCTCAGCAAATCAGTTCAGTTCAGTCACTCAGTCGTGTCCGACTCTTTGCAACCCCATGGACCGCAGCACGCCAGCCTCCTTGTCCATCACCAACTCCTGGAGTTTACTCAAACTCATGTCCATTGAGTTGATGATGCCATCCAGCCATCTCATCCTCTGTTGTCCCCTTCACCTGCCTTCAGTCTTTCCCAGGATCAGGGTCTTTTCCAATGAGTCAGTTCTTCGCATCAGGTGGCCAAAGTACTAGACTTTCAGCTTCAGCATCAGTCCTTCCAATGAATATTCAGGACTGATTTCCTTTAGGATTGACTGGTTGGATCTCCTTGCAGTCCAAGGGACTCTCAAGAGTCATCCCCAACACCACAGTTCAAAAGCATCAATTTTTCATTGCTTAGCTTTCTTCACAGTCCAACTCTCACATCCATACATGACTACTGGAAAAATCATAGCCTTGACTAGACAGACCTTTGCTGGCAAAGTAATGTCTCTGCATTTCAATATATGCTGTCTAGGTTGGTCATAACTTTCCTTCCAAGGAGCAAGTGTCTTTTAATTTCATGGCTGCAGTCACTATCTGCAGTGATTTTGGAGCCCCCCAAAATATAAAGTCTGCCAGTGTTTCCACTGTTTCCCCATCTATTTCCCATGAAGTGATGGGACCGAATGCCATGATCTTCGTTTTCTGAATGTTGAGTTTCAAGCCAACTTTTTCACTCTCCTGTTTCACTTTCATCAAGAGGCTCTTTAGTTCTTCTTCACTTTCTACCATAAGTGTGGTGTCATCTGCATATCTGAGGTTATTGATATTTCTCCTGGCAATCTTGATTCCAGCTTGTGCTTCATCTAGCCCAGCGTTTCTCATGACGTACAGTGAATATAAGTTAAATAAGCAGGGTGACAATATACAGCCTTGATGTACTTCTTTTCTTATTTGGAACTAGTCTGTTGTTCCATGTCCACTTCTAACTGTTGCTTCCTGACCTGCATACAGATTTCTCAAGAGGCAAGTCAGGTGGTCTGGTATTCCCATCTCTTGAATAATTTTCCACAGTTTATTGTGATCCACACAATCAAAGGCTTTGGCATAGCAAAATAGCAGTCAGCTAAAACAGGAAGGCATTCAAATGTATCCCTAATAAAGGACTGGAGCAAATTATGGTAAACAATGGCTAGGATTTAATTGTGAAATTCTGCAATTGTGCTTTGAGGTATGTTGACTTGTGAGAAGACACTTAAAATTTTGATGGAGCTCCTGGGACTTCCTTGGTGGTCCAGTGACTAAGACTTTCTGCTCTCCATGTAGGGGCCTGGGTGCCACCCCTGGTCAGGAAACTAGATCGAGCCCATGTGGCACAACTGACTCAGTGTGTGCAGAAAAAAAAAGTTGATAGAGCTCCTATATCTTAATTGAATAAAACTTTAATTGGCTACATTTATGTTCTGTACCTGAATGAAATGAAATTGAGAAGGCCTATGATCTCACACGCTAGTAAAGTAATGCTCAAAATTCTCCAAGCCAGGCTTCAGTAATACATGAACCGTGAACTCCCTGATGTTCAAGCTGGTTTTAGAACAGGCAGAGGAACCAGAGATCAAATTGCCAACATCCGCTGGATCATCAAAAAAGCAAGAGAGTTCCAGAAAAACATCTATTTCTGCTTTATTGACTATGCCAAAGCCTTTGACTGTGTGGATCACAATAAGCTGTGGAAAATTCTGAAAGAGATGGGAATACCAGACCACCTAACCTGCCTCTTGAGAAATCTGTATGCAGGTCAGGAAGCAACAGTTAGAACTGCACATGGAACAACAGACT
>SJYX01017084.1:273666-293306 GCA_006410675.1 Oreotragus oreotragus
CTCCGTCCATTGGATTTTCCAGGCAAGAGTACTGGGGTGGGGTGCCATTGCCTTCCCCGAGGAGCCATGTTAAAAATTGCTTAATTTTAAAATTTATTATCTCTAAGTCACAATTGATGCTTTTGAACTGTGGTGTTGGAGAAGACTCTTGAGAGTCCCTTGGACTGCAAGGAGATCCAACCAGTCCATTCTGAAGGAGATCAGCCCTGGGATTTCTTTGGAAGGAATGATGCTGAAGCTGAAACTCCAGTACTTTGGCCACCTCATGCAAAGAGTTGACTCATTGGAAAAGACTCTGATGCTGGGAGGGATTGGGGGCGGGAGGAGAAGGGGACGACCGAGGATGAGATGGCTGGATGGCAGCATGGACTCGATGGACGTGAGTCTGAGTGAACTCCAGGAGATGGTGATGGACGGGGAGGCCTGGCGTGCTGCGATTCATGGGGTCGCAAAGAGTCGGACACGACTGAGCGACTGAACTGATGATTTTCAGCATCTAAATTTGGCGAAAGTTTCAAAAGAAACATAAAGACAACTTTTAAATAACTTTTGTGGAAGTATTTCCTGATGTGTGGTATTTTCTTTTTAAACATATTGAAACATAGTTGATTAACAGTGTTGTGTTAATTTCAAGTGTACAGCAAAGTGATTCAGTTATACACATACATCGATCTATTCTTTTTCAAATTATTTTCCCATTTCAGTTATTACAGATATTGAGCAGCATTCCCCATGCTACACAGTAGTTCCTTGTTGGTTATCTATTTTCAATATAGCAGTGAGTACATTGATGCATGATACTTTGAATAGACAACCTACAGAATGGTAGAAAATACCTGCCAATGATATGACCAACAAGGGGTTAATATAAAAATATATAAATACCTCATACAACTATGTTTTAAAAAAATCCAACCCAATCAAAAAATGGACAGAAGACCTGAATAGACATTTCCCCCAAGATACACAGATGAGTAACAGGAACATGAAAAGATGATCAACATTGATAATTATTAGGGAAATGCAAATCAAAACTACAATGAGATATCACCTCATGCATGCATGCTCAGTCACTCAGTCGTGGTGGACTCTTTGTGACCCCATGGACTGTAGCCTGCCAGGCTCCTTTGTCCATAGAATTTTCCAGGCAAGATTACTGGAGTGGGTTGCCATCTCCTACTCCAAGGTATTTTCCTGACCCAGGGATTGAACCTGTGTCTCCTGCATCTTCTGTATTGGCAGGTGGAATACTACTGTGCCACCTGGGAATCCCAAGATATCACCTCACACCTGCCAAAAATGACTGTCCTCAAAAGTCCACAAATAACAAATGCCGGTGAGGTTATGGAGAAAAGGGAAGCCTCCTATATTTTTGTTGGGAATGTAAATCGGTATAGTCACTATTGAAAATAGCACAGAAGGTCTTCAAAAAAGCTAAAAATAGACCTGTCATACAATGCAGTGATTCCACTCCTGGGTTTATGTCCAGGAAAAACAAAAACACTAATTCGATAAGATACATGCATCCCAATGTTCACAGCAGCACTGTTTATAGTAGCCAAAATATGGAAGCAATCCAAGTGTCCATCAACAGAAGAGAGGCTTAAGAAGTTGTGGTAATATCGGACATACATGTATATACTATATATATAGGTGGCACTAGTGGTAAATAACCCGGCTCCCAATGCAGATGACATAAGAGATATGGAGCTCAATCCCTGGGTTGGAAAGAGCCCCTGGAGTAGAAAATGGCAACCCACTCCAGTGGACATAGAACCTGGCAGGCTATAGTCCATAGGGTCGTAAAGAGTCGGACACAAATGAAGCAACTTAGCATGCATATATATTCACAATGGAATATTACTCAGCCAGAAAAAGAATGAAATTCTGCCATTTGCAGCAACATGGATGAACCTAGAGATTATTATGCTTAGTGAAATAACTCAGACAAAGATAAATACTATATGATATCACTTATATGCAGAAAGTAAAAAATAGGTGAATATATATGGCAAAACAGAAACAGACTCACAGATATAGAAAACCAACTAGTGGCTACCAGTGGAGAGATGGAAGCAGGGAGGGGCAAGAGAGAGGTATAGGATTAGAGATGCAAACTATTGTATATAAAGTAGGTAAGCAACAAGGATATATTGTACAGCACAGGGAAATATAGCCATTATTTTGTAATAGCTTTTAATGGAGTATAGCCTATAAAAATACTGAATCACTATGTGTGCTGTCCACTTGAAACTAATATAATATTGTAAATCAACTATACTTCAATAAAAAATAAAATAGGCAGAGATTTCCCTGGTGGTTCAGTGGTTAAGACTCAGCTCTTCCACTACAGGGGGCATGGGTTCCATCCCTAGTTGGGGAACTAAGCCCCCACAAGCCGTGGCCAAAAATGAATAAATAAAATAGATGATATGTTAAAGAAAGAAAAATAGGGTGGTTTACAGAAATGTGCCAATTGAAGATATGAACAATTTGAAGTTTCTTTTTTATTTTTTCAATTTGAAGTTTCTTAACCATCATATTCAGGGGTGAAAATTATTCCAGACAATTTTATTTTAAAAATTTAAAAATAAGAATACCATATTGAAACAAAAATATTTTTCACGAAGATGTATTAATGATTCACTGTAAAAGGCAGGACTAAGAAACTGATCAGACTATGTGAATATGTACCAATAAAAATTACTCTACTTATGCTACTTTTAAATATTCAGACAATCAATATAAGTAACTTATATCTTGCTTTAATATATACAAGTAGATTTAATTTTCAGTTTTTAACAAAGAATTTTACTTTTAACTGTAAATTTTGCACAGTAGATAATTAAACCAGATTTGGTGAAAAAACTTAATATTTCAAAAATTATAGTTATTTTTAGAGATCCTTCACTCTCAAAAATGTCTCAGTTTGGATAAGAAGTTTTATCACCATAGGTATAGCATACTTAAATATGTGCTTAGGCAGCAGCTGGCCAGGGCTTCAGCCCCAGCACTGCAATTTAGTAGCTTTGTGACCTTAAGTGGTCACAAATACACTCTTCCAACAACACAAGAGAAGACTCTACACATGGACATCACCAGGTGGTCAATACTGAAATCAGACTGATTATATTCTTTGCAGCCAAAGATGGAGAGTCAGTAAAAATAAAACCGGGAGCTGACTATGGCTCAGATCATGAACTCTATTGCCAAATTCAGACTTAAGTTGAAGAAAGTAGGGAAAACCACTAGACCATTCAGGTATGACCTAAATCAAATCCCTTACAATTGTACAGTGGAAATGACAAATAGATTCAAAGGATTAGATCTGATAGAGTGCCTGAAGAACTATGGACGGAGGTTCATGACATCATACAGGAGGGAGTGATCAAGACCATCCCCAAGAAAAAGAAAGACAAAATGGTTGTCTGAGGGGCCTTACAAATAGCTGGGAAAAGAAAAGACATGAAAGTCAAAGGAGTAAAGGAAATATACACCCATCTGAAGGCAGAGTTCCAAAGAATAGCAAGGAGAGACAAGAAAGCCTTCCTCAGTGATCAACGCAAAGAAATAGAGGAAAACAACAGAATGGGGAAGACTAGAGATCTCTTCAAGAAAATTAGAGATACCAAGGGAACTTTTCATGCAAAGATGGGCACAATAAAGGACAGAAATGGTATGGACCTAACAGAAGCAGAAGATATTAAGAAGAGGTGGCAAGAATACACAGAAGAACTCTACAAAAAAGATCTTCATGCCCCAAATAACCACGATGGTGTGATCACTCACCTAGAGCCAGACATCCTGGAATGCGAAGTCAAGTGGGCCTTAGAAAGCATCACTACTAACAAAGCTAGCGGAAGTAATGGAATTCCAGTTGAGCTATTTCAACTTTTAAAAGATGATGCTGTGAAAGTGCTGCAGTCAATATGCCAGCGAATTTGGAAACCTCAACAGTGGCCACAGGACTAGAAAAGGTCAGTTTTCATTCCAATCCCAAAGAAAGGCAATGCCAAAGAATGTTCAAACTGCCATACAATGGCACACCTCTCACATGCTAGTAAAGTAATGCTTAAAATTCTTCAAGCCAGGCTTCAACAGTATGTGAACTATGAACTTCCAGATGTTCAAGCTGGATTTAGAAAAGGCAGAGGAACCAGAGACCAAATTGCCAACATCCATTAGATCATCAAGAAAGCAGAGAGTTCCAGGAAACCATCTACTTCTGCCTTATTGACTGTGCTAAAGACATTGACTGTGTGGATCACCACAAACTGTGGAAAATTCTTCAAGAGATACCACCACCTGACCTGCCTCTTGAGAAATCTGTATGCAGGTCAGGAGGCAACAGTTAGAAGTGCACATGGAACAATAGACTGGTTCCAAATTAGGAAGCGAGTATGTCAAGGCTGTATATTGTCACCCTGCTAATTTAACTTGTATGCTGAGTACATCATGAGAAACACTAGGCTGGAAGAAGCACAGGCTGGAATCAAGATTGCCAGGAGAAATATCAATCACCTCAGATATGCAGATGACACCACCCTTATGGCAGAAAGTGAAGAGAACTAAAGAGCCTCTTGATGAAAGTGAAACAGGAGAGTGAAAAAGTTGGCTTAAAACTCAACATTCAGAAAACTGAGATCATGGCATCCAGTCCCATCACTTCATGGCAAATAGATGGGGAAATAGTGGAAACAGTGGCTGACTTTATATTTTGGGGGGCCTCCAAAATCACTGCAGATAGTGACTGCAGCCATGAAATTAAAAGACACTTGCTCCTTGGAAGGAAAGTTATGATCAACCTAGACAGCATATATTAAAATGCAGAGACATTACTTTGCCAGCAAAGGTCTGTCTAGTCAAGGCTATGGTTTTTCCAGTAGTCATGTATGGATGTGAGAGTTGGACTGTGAAGAAAGCTGAGCGCCAAAGAATTGATGCTTTTGAACTGTGGTGTTGGAGAAGACTCTTGAGAGTCCCTTGGACTGCAAGGAGATCCAACCAGTCCATCCTAAAGGGAGTCAGTCCTGAATATTCATTGGAAGAACTGATGCTGAAGCTGAAAGTCTAATACTTTGGCCACCTGATGTGAACAACTGACTCACTGGAAAAGACCCTGATGCTGGGAAAGATTGAAGGCAGGAGGAGAAGGTGATGACAGAGGATGAGATGGTTGGATAGCATCACTGACTTGATAGACATGATTTTGAGCAAGCTCTGGGANAAGACCCTGATGCTGGGAAAGATTGAAGGCAGGAGGAGAAGGTGATGACAGAGGATGAGATGGTTGGATAGCATCACTGACTTGATAGACATGATTTTGAGCAAGCTCTGGGAGTTGGTGATGGACAAGGGAGGACTGGCATTCTGCAGTTCATGGGGTTGCAAAGAGTCAGACACAACTGAGTGACTGAACTGATCTGAACTGACCTTAAGTAACTTCTTTGATCTCTCTCAAACTCGATTTCCTCATCTTTAAGGGAAAATAACAGAAATTCTTTCATTGGGTTGTTGTGAGGATGAAATGAGACAACACTTGTAAGGCACTTGGCACAATGCCTTGGCCTACCCAGCCCTGAATAACCATAAATATCATAACCATGGTTGTTGTTATGATTATTAAGAAACTATGATATTGATTGTTGTCAGACTTTATCACTGACTTGGTGTCCTGACATTAGCAGATTGCTCATTTAACCTTGCCATGGGTGATCAGGAAGATTCGCCAAATTAGCACAGACCAGCATTTTCAAGCATATTTTTCTTAGAACACTGACATTGCAAGATGCTCTGCCAGGAAAGGATTCTGCAGTCAAGAGACACTGGGAAGCTATAGTCACATCTTGCCAAGTCATAACATGCACTGTATGAGCACTGCAAAATCTGAGAGCTCCTGTGGTCAAGAAACTTTTTGTTTAATCTCCATTTTCCAGATTTATTTGCTAAGGTAACCTCTCCTCTCTCAATTATGTGTATGTGGTATCTCAAAATTAATAGAGTAGTCTACAAAGTATATTCCACGAAACACAGATTTTGTCTAACTTTTTAAAAATTTTACTTCGTTCGTTCGTTCGTTTTGGCCATGCTGGGTCTTCATTGCTTCATGAGGGCTTGCTCCAGTTTCAGGGAGCAGGGGCTTCTCTCTAGTTGTGACGCACAGGCTTAGTTGCCATGAAGCATGTGGAATCTTCCTGGACCAAGGATGGAACCCACGTCCCCTGCTCTGACAGGTGGATTCTTAACCACGGATCACCAGGAAGTCCTTGTCTAACTTTTTCACTTGAAAAATGGGAGACCTAATTGGGAGAAAGACTTTCCCCAAGGTCACACAGTAATAATAGATACATAGGCTTTGACTCCAGGTCTCCAAATCCTTATGTCTTTTCTTCTAGGAAAGTCTCTTTGTATGCAATAATCATGGTCCAGTGGAGAAGCGAACGGCAAACCACTTCAGCCTTCTTGCCTTGAGAACCCCATGAATAGTATGAAAAGGCAAAAAGATAGGACACTGAAATATGAGCCCCCTAGGTCAGTAGGTGTCCAATATGCTACTGGAGAAGAGTGGAGAAATAGCTCCAGAAAGAATGAAGAGCCTGAACCAAAGCAGAAATGACACCTAGCTGTGGATGTGACTGGTGATGGAAGTAAAGTCCCATGCTGTAAAGAACAATATTGCATAGGAACCTGGAATGTTAGGTCCATGAATCAAGGTAAAATGGACGTGGTCAAGCAGGAGATGGCAAGAGTGAACATCAACATTTTAGGAATCAGTGAACTAAAATGGACAGGAATGGGCGAATTTAATTCAGATGATCATTATATCTATTACTGTGGGCAAGAACGCCTTAGAAAGAATGAAGTAGCCCTCATAGTCAACAAAAGAGTCCAAAATGCAGTACTTGGGTGCAATCTCAAAAACAACAGAATGATCTCTGTTCATTTCCAAGGCAAACCATTCAATATCACAGGATTCCAAGTCTGTGCCCCAACTACTAATGCCAAAGAAGCTGAAGTTGAATGGTTCTATGATGATCTACAAGACCTTCTAGAACTAATACCAAAAAACAGATGTCCTTTTCATAATATGGCCCTGGAATGCAAAAGCAGGAAGTCAAGAGATACCTGGAGTAACAAGCAAGTTTGGCCTTGGAGTACAAAATGAAGCAGAGCAAATGCTAACAGAGTTTTGCTGAGTAACAGACTGGTTGTAGCAAACACACTCTTCCAAAAACACAAAAGGAGACTCTACACATGGACATGATATCATCAGATGGTCAATATCAAAATTAGATCAATTATATTTGCAGCCAAAGATGGAGAAGCTCTATACAGTCAGCAAAAACAAGACTGGGAGCTGACTGTGGCTCAGATCATGAACTCCTTGTTGTAAAATTCAGACTTAAATTGAAGAAAGTAGGGAAAACCACTAGGAGAAGGCAATGGCACCCCACTCCAGTACTCTTGCCTGGAAAATCCCATGGACGGAGGAGCCTGGTAGGCTGCAGTCCATGGGGTCGTGAAGAGTCAGACATGACTGAGCCACTTCACTTTCACTTTTCACTTTCATGCATTAAAGAAGGAAATAGCAACCCACTCCAGTGTTCTTGTGTGGAGAATCCCAGGGACAGGGGACTCTGGTGAGCTTCCATCGATGGGGTTGCACAGAGTTGGACATGACTGAAGTGACTTAGCAGCAGCAGCAGCAGCAGGGAAAACCACTAGACCATTCAGGTATGACCTAAATCAAATCCCGTATGATTATGTGGTGGAACTGACAAATAGATTCAAGGGATTAGATCTGATAGACAGAATGCTTGAAGAACTATGGACAGAGGTTTANGACCTTCTAGAACTAATACCAAAAAACAGATGTCCTTTTCATAATATGGCCCTGGAATGCAAAAGCAGGAAGTCAAGAGATACCTGGAGTAACAAGCAAGTTTGGCCTTGGAGTACAAAATGAAGCAGAGCAAATGCTAACAGAGTTTTGCTGAGTAACAGACTGGTTGTAGCAAACACACTCTTCCAAAAACACAAAAGGAGACTCTACACATGGACATGATATCACCAGATGGTCAATATCAAAATTAGATCAATTATATTTGCAGCCAAAGATGGAGAAGCTCTATACAGTCAGCAAAAACAAGACTGGGAGCTGACTGTGGCTCAGATCATGAACTCCTTGTTGTAAAATTCAGACTTAAATTGAAGAAAGTAGGGAAAACCACTAGGAGAAGGCAATGGCACCCCACTCCAGTACTCTTGCCTGGAAAATCCCATGGACGGAGGAGCCTGGTAGGCTGCAGTCCATGGGGTCGCGAAGAGTCAGACATGACTGAGCCACTTCACTTTCACTTTTCACTTTCATGCATTAAAGAAGGAAATAGCAACCCACTCCAGTGTTCTTGTGTGGAGAATCCCAGGGACAGGGGACTCTGGTGAGCTTCCATCGATGGGGTTGCACAGAGTTGGACATGACTGAAGTGACTTAGCAGCAGCAGCAGCAGCAGGGAAAACCACTAGACCATTCAGGTATGACCTAAATCAAATCCCGTATGATTATGCGGTGGAACTGACAAATAGATTCAAGGGATTAGATCTGATAGACAGAATGCTTGAAGAACTATGGACAGAGGTTTATAACATTGTACAGAAGGTGGTGACCAAAGCTATCCCCAAGGAAAAGGAATGCAAGAAAGCAAAATGGTTGTCTGAGGAGGCCTTACAAATAGCTGAGAAAAGAAGAGACGTGAAAGGCAAGGGCAAAGGAGAAAGGGAAAGATATACCCAACTGAATGCAGAGTTCCAAAGAATAGCAAGCAGAGACAAGAAAGCCTTCCTCAGTGATCAGTCCAAACAAACAGAGGAAAACAATAGACTGAAAAAGAACAGAGATCGCTTCAAGAAAATCAGAGATACCAAGGGAGTATTTCATGCCAAGATGGGCACAATAAAGGACAGAAATGGTCTGGACCTAACAGAAGCAAAAGACACTAAGAAGAGGTGGCAAGAACACACAGAAGAACTGTACAAAAAAGATCTTCACAACCCAGATAATCACGATGGTGTGATCACTCACCTAGAGCCAGACATCTGGGAGTGTGAAGTCAAGTGGGCCTTAGGAAGCATCACTACGAACAAAGCTAGTAGAGGTGATGGAATTCCAGTTCTATTTCAAATCCTAAAAGATGATGCTGTGAAAGTGCTGCACTCAATATGCCAGCATATTTGGAAAACTCAGCAGTGGCCACAGGAATGGAAAAGTCAGTTTTCATTCTGATTCCAAAGAAAGGCAAAGCCGAAGAATGTTCAAACTACCACACAATTGCACTCATCTCACATGCTAGCAAAGTAATGCTCAAAATTCTCCAAGCCAGGCTTCAACAGTACGTGAACCATGAACTTCCAGATGTTCAAGCTGGATTTAGAAAGGACAGAGGAACCAGAGATCAAATTGCCAACATCTATTGGTTCATCAAAAAGGCAAGAGAGTTCCAGAAAAACATCTGCTTCATTGACTATGTTAAAGCCTTTGACTGGGTGGAGCACCACAAACTGTGGAAAATTCTGAAAGAGATGGGAATACCAGACCACCTGACCTGCCTCCTGAGAATCCTGTATGAAGGTCAGGAAGCGACAGTTAGAACCAGACATGGAACAACTGACTGGTTCCACATTTGGAAAGGAGTACGTCAAGGCTGTATATTGTCACCCTGCTTTTTAAACTTCTGTGTAGAGTACATCATGCCAAATGCCAAGCTGGATGAATTACAAGCTGGAATCAAGATTGCCAGGAGAAATATCAATAACCTCAGATATGCAGATGTTGTTGTTGCTTAGTCATGTCTGACTCTGTGACCCTATGGACGGTAGTAAGCCAGGCTTTCCTGTACACCATCTCCCCAAGCTTGCTCAAATTCGTGTCCATTGAGTCCATCTCATCCTCTGTCGTCCCCTTTCTCCTCCCGCCCTCAGTCTTTCCCACATCAGGGTCTTTTCCAATGAGTTGGCCCTTCGAATCAGGTGGCCAATATATCGGAGCTTCAGCTTCAGCATCAGTCTTTCCTGCAAATACTCAGGGTTGGTTTCCTTTAGGATTGACTGGTTTGATCTCCTTGTAGCTCAAGGGACTCTGAAGAGTCTTCTCCAACACCACAGTTTGAAAGCGTCCATTCTTCGGCACTCAGTCTTCTTTATGGTCCAATTCGGGCTTCCCTGGTGGCTCAAACAGTAATGACATGCAGATGACAACCCCTTGATGGCAGAAAGTGAAGAACTAAAGAGCCTCTTGAGGAAGGTGAGAGAGGAATGTGATAAAGCTTAAACTTTTGGCTTAAAACTCAACATTCAAAAAATGAAGATCATGGCATCTGGTCCCACCATTTCATGGCAAATAAATGGGGAAACAATGGAAACAGTGACAGACTTCATTTTCTTGACAGAAATGGTCTGGACCTAACAGAAGCAAAAGACACTAAGAAGAGGTGGCAAGAACACACAGAAGAACTGTACAAAAAAGATCTTCACAACCCAGATAATCACGATGGTGTGATCACTCACCTAGAGCCAGACATCTGGGAGTGTGAAGTCAAGTGGGCCTTAGGAAGCATCACTACGAACAAAGCTAGTAGAGGTGATGGAATTCCAGTTCTATTTCAAATCCTAAAAGATGATGCTGTGAAAGTGCTGCACTCAATATGCCAGCATATTTGGAAAACTCAGCAGTGGCCACAGGAATGGAAAAGTCAGTTTTCATTCTGATTCCAAAGAAAGGCAAAGCCGAAGAATGTTCAAACTACCACACAATTGCACTCATCTCACATGCTAGCAAAGTAATGCTCAAAATTCTCCAAGCCAGGCTTCAACAGTACGTGAACCATGAACTTCCAGATGTTCAAGCTGGATTTAGAAAGGACAGAGGAACCAGAGATCAAATTGCCAACATCTATTGGTTCATCAAAAAGGCAAGAGAGTTCCAGAAAAACATCTGCTTCATTGACTATGTTAAAGCCTTTGACTGGGTGGAGCACCACAAACTGTGGAAAATTCTGAAAGAGATGGGAATACCAGACCACCTGACCTGCCTCCTGAGAATCCTGTATGAAGGTCAGGAAGCGACAGTTAGAACCAGACATGGAACAACTGACTGGTTCCACATTTGGAAAGGAGTACGTCAAGGCTGTATATTGTCACCCTGCTTTTTAAACTTCTGTGTAGAGTACATCATGCCAAATGCCAGGCTGGATGAATTACAAGCTGGAATCAAGATTGCCAGGAGAAATATCAATAACCTCAGATATGCAGATGTTGTTGTTGCTTAGTCATGTCTGACTCTGTGACCCTATGGACGGTAGTAAGCCAGGCTTTCCTGTACACCATCTCCCCAAGCTTGCTCAAATTCGTGTCCATTGAGTCCATCTCATCCTCTGTCGTCCCCTTTCTCCTCCCGCCCTCAGTCTTTCCCACATCAGGGTCTTTTCCAATGAGTTGGCCCTTCGAATCAGGTGGCCAATATATCGGAGCTTCAGCTTCAGCATCAGTCTTTCCTGCAAATACTCAGGGTTGGTTTCCTTTAGGATTGACTGGTTTGATCTCCTTGTAGCTCAAGGGACTCTGAAGAGTCTTCTCCAACACCACAGTTTGAAAGCGTCCATTCTTCGGCACTCAGTCTTCTTTATGGTCCAATTCGGGCTTCCCTGGTGGCTCAAACAGTAATGACATGCAGATGACAACCCCTTGATGGCAGAAAGTGAAGAACTAAAGAGCCTCTTGAGGAAGGTGAGAGAGGAATGTGATAAAGCTTAAACTTTTGGCTTAAAACTCAACATTCAAAAAATGAAGATCATGGCATCTGGTCCCACCATTTCATGGCAAATAAATGGGGAAACAATGGAAACAGTGACAGACTTCATTTTCTTGGGCTCCAAAATCACTGTGAATGGTGACTACAGCCACAGAATTAAAAGACACTTGTTCCTTGGAAGGAAAGCTATGACAAACCTAGACAGTGTATTAAAAAAGCAGCGACATTACTTTGCTGACAAAGGTCCATCTAGTCAAAGCTATGGTTTTTTCCAGTAGTCATGTATGGTTGTGAGAGTTGGAACACAAAGAAGGCTGAGTGCCGAAGAATTGATGCTTTTGAACTATGGTGTTGGAGAAGACTCTTGAGAGTCCCTTGGGCAGCAAGGAGATTAAACAGTCAATCCTAAAAGAAATCAACTCTGAATATTCATTGGAAGGACTGATGCTGAAGCTGAAACTCCAATACTTTGGCCACCTGATGTGAAGAGTCAACTCACTGTAAAAGATCTTGTGCTCGGAAAGAGTGAGGGCAGAAGGAGGAAGGGGAAACAGAGGATGAGATAGTTGGATGGCATCACTGATTCAATGGACATGAGTTTGAGTAAACTCCAGGAGACAGTGAAGGACAGGGAACCCTGGTGTGTTGCAGTCCATGGGGTCACAGAGTCAGACATGACTGAGCGACTGAACTACAGCAATAACAATAATGCGAACTGTAGGCTAATAAGTAGCTGTTTGATACCTTTGAAAATTTAAGGCCAAGGACACTTTATGATAGAGCTTTTGTACTGCAAAACCTGCCGCTTTAACAACCTTCACATTCTCTGGGACTGAGAGTTTCTGCACATAAGGCAATACACAAGGGACCACAGATCACTGTTAATGGGACATTGTCGCTTGAACTGACACAAGATGAACGCCAGAGGGCGCCCGTTCCCAAGGCTATCAATTTAGACGCGAAGAGTAGGAAGCCACAGAACCAGCAAGCTTCAAATAAAGACTGCACTGGGACGACCCAGAGGGATGGTACCGAGAGGGAGGAAGAAGGGGGTTCAGGATGAGGAACACGTGTATACCTGTGGCGGATTCATGTTGATGTAAGGCAAAACCAACACAATATTGTTAAGTAATTAACCTCCAATCAAAATAAATAAATTTATATTAAAAAAGAATAAAAAAGAAAAAAAAAGACTGAGGAAGATAGAAGATATTGTCACTAGAGGCATGATAATATTTGATATAAAGTCATGGAAGACAAATTAGAAAATAAAGGGAAGCTGAATAGGAGTACATCAACGTATAAAACTTCTGTTTTATAATCAACGAAACAAAGATAAATGTAATTTGAAAAAACTGTATAGATATGGGTGTCTATTTATGTATATAGTATATATATGTATGTATATGTATATACATACATACATATACTATAAAAATATATGAGATCAGCAATTTTCCAACCAGCCAAATTATGTCAAGTTCATATTAGATGAAATAACATAGAAATAATAATTGCTAATATTTATTAAGCATATTCTATGTATTAGTATCTTATGTGCACTACCTCATGAACTCTTATACAAGCCTATGAAGTAAGTATTATTAGAGTACTGTCCTTGTTTTACACATGTGGAAACTGAAGCTTAAAATCTTTTTTTTTTTTTGAGGCTTAAAATCTTAAATGACTTGTCCAATTTTACACTGAGAAGAGACAGCGGAGACTGCAAGTGTCCTCCTCATTCCCTCCCCATGGTTTATAAGGCCCTTTGTGGCCTGGCTCCAGCTTCTCTCTGCAGCCTTCCTTATCACAATTTGCATCCAGCAGGAATGAAGTCCAGTTCCCTGAACAGACCATGCTTCCTGCTTAGAATCCTCTTCTCTCCATCTTTACCCGACTCAGTCCCACTTGTCCTTCCGGTCTCAGCGTAGACATCACTTCCTCTAGCAGTCTTCTCTGCTTTGCAAGTCTGGTTTAGGTGACCTTCCTTTCTGCATCTCTAGCTCCCCATCATATCATCACACTGCATGGCAGCTGTCCATTTCCTGATCTGTTAGACTGAGAATTTGGGGAGAGCAGAGACTAGGTCTCTCTTGCTGGCCATTGCACTTCCAGCTCCTGGCACAACGCCTGGCATAAGTAAGTTCCCTATATGTACAGAAACTCCTCTACTTGAGACATTTCTTAGAGCCACAAAGCTTTATGGAGGCCAAATGTCATCAAGTTTCTCTGCTTGCAGCAGCTTCTTGACTGTCATTTTGGTCTCTGGCATTGGCGTTCATCAGGCGTGTTTGTTGTGATTTTGCCTATGTTTGAGCACTTCAATGAACATTGTTAATATATATGATACATACAAAAGCAGTAAGAGTGTTGAAAGTCCTAGTAATAAGTGACGTAGGGTTACAATAGAAAGGAAATTAGAATAGGTATGAAAATTACCAGTGTTGTACAAAGATACACATGAATAATTGAAGAATAGTCATGTCCGACTCTTTGCATTCCCATGGACTCTAGCCTACCAGGCTCCTCTGTCCATGGAATTTTCCAGGCAAGAGTACTGGAGTGGGTTGCCATTTCCTTCTCCATAGGATCTTCCTGACCCAGGGATCGAACCCGGGTCTCCTGCATTGCACTGCTTTACCATCTGAGCCACCAGGGAAGCCCCAAATATTCTGATGGGCAAACACTAGATTATGCAACATGCGAACAGTGCGGAGCCTATGGAGGCCAAAAAATCAAGAAGAAATATGTATTTTGCCTGAGGAAATTAATGTCTTAAGCTAATTCCGAGAGCACCTTATTATGGGGAGAGATAGAGGTCTCTGCCAACTTTCTGGAAGTCATTTTTCAGTCCTTTAATGACACTACTGTCAGAGCTTCACTGAAAACCATTATTGTGAAATCTTGAATTTAAAGATGTTATAGCCAAGAGCCAGGATAATCAATCTTTATGAAGAAGGGCTACATCCTTAAAAAAAAAAAAAAAGCAAATTGCCCCCATTGCATGTACCCTTGTTCCATTTGTATAGAATTTTATAAAATATTATCATCTAGGTTTTATAATTGATTATTACTTCTTGAATGCCTGTTAGAGGTCAGGCACTTCTGAACATTATCTCACTTAATCCTCACAATATCCCTGTGAGACAGATACTGTTATCCCATTCTACAGATTAGGAAACTGGCCCTGAAAGGTTAACTTCCTGAAAGTCACACAACTATGGAGTATTTATATTGGAATTGGAAACATATGAAAGAAAGTGTTAGTCGCTCAGTTGTGTCTGACTCTGCGACACCATGGAGCCCACCAGGCTTCTCTGTCCATGGAATTCTCCAAGTAAGAATGCTGGAGTGGGTTGCCATGCCTTTCTCCAGGGGATCTTCCCGACCCAAGGATTGAACCTGGATATCCTGCACTGCAAGCAGATTCTTTACTGTCTGAGCTGCTTCCCTAAAGTCACACAACTATGAAGCATTTATATTGGAGTTGGAAGCATAATTTTGTTGAATCCAACATGCTCTTATTTTTTTTTAAATTTTCATCCCATTATATTCAATTTTATTATTGATATAGTTGGATTTACATCTTGTATTCTGCTTTTCTTTCCTACATGCCTCATGTCTTTTTTTAAAATAATTAATTAAGTTTAAAATTTTTGGCTGTGCTGGGTCTTCATTGTTGCACAGGTTCTTTCTCTAGTTTCTGCCGATGGGGGCTACTCTCTAGTTGCAGTGCGTGGGTTTTCCATTGTGGTGGTTTCTCTTGTTGTGGAGCATGGGCTATGGAACTCGGCCTCAGCAGTTGTGGCACATGGGCTTAGTTGATCTGAGGCATGTGGGATCTTCCCAGATCAGGGATTGAACCCATGTTCCCAGCATTGGCAGGCAGATCCTTAACCACTGGACCACCAGGGAAGTCGCAACATGCTCTTTTCACTACACCAACAAGCCTTCCCTGTTATCTAATTTCATCCTCACAACAGTCATACAAATGAAGGTAAGGAAAGTATTTCTTCATCTTCAGATAAAGCAGGGAAGCCCAGAAATGCTCAAGGTCCCACCTTAGGTAGTGCGAGAAATAGAGGTAAACGCAAATCTCTTTTTTTGTGATACCTCTCTGCTTGTGGGATCTTGTTCCTCAGCCAGGGATTGAACCTGGGCCACAGCAGGGAAAGCCCAGAATTCTAACCACAGAAGCCCTAAACTCAAATCTTTAATCTCTAAGTCCAGTGCTCTTTCCAGGTGACCATACCTTTGCTTCTTCATAGACTGGTTAAACGCTCATGGTTGGAGCCTTTACAGGGGTTGGGCCTTAATAGCCAAGGAGTATGTGCCTGAGGAGAGGTGAGGGAGGGGCAGTGTGCTCTTTTGATGGAATGAGGGAGGGAGCTGCACCTGAGGCCCTGGCCCTTGGATCTTGTGCACCAGCTTCTAGGTACTTGCCCTTGCCCTGGCCTTTTAGTGACATTCTTAATCTGTCTGATGGAAATTGTCCCTTGTTGACCTTTACTCTTCAAATGCAATCCTGGCCAGGCTATATGGGGTATGATAGGTTTTGTGTGTCCTTTCAAAGCACTGTGTTCTGGATTAGGAGGCCTCTGGATAATTGGTTTGGTGACAAACTGGTCTTGTATGGTTAATTGCCAGCTTGCATCTTTAGGGAAATTGAACAGGATGACCCATTTGTGGATTAATTATTTATAGGGCTTGCCTCGTGGCTCAGACGGTAAAGAAGCTGCCTGCAATGTGGGAGACCTAGGTTCCATCTCTGGGTTGGGAAGATCCCCTGGAGAAGGGAATGGCAACCCACTCCAGTATTCTTGCCTGGAGAACCCCATGGACAGAGTAGCCTGGTGGGCTACAGTCCATGGGGCTGCAAAGAGTCAGACCTGACTGAGCAACTAATACTTTCACTATGTTATCCTGGAACTCAGGGCTGCCTGGGAGGGTGCCAGGGTCCTGGAGCAGATATTAAACCCTGAGAACAGATTCTGGTCAAATTTCCTGAAATGATTTCCCTGAGAGCTATATGTTTTTCATTCTGATGAGATTGTATCCATTTCTTTCTTTTTAAATAAATGTTAAATTTATTTTTGGCTGTGCTGGGTCTTCATTGTGGCATGGGGGCTTCTCCAGTTGCAGTGCACAGGCCTGTCTTACTGCAGAACATGGGCTTTAGCATGCAGGGGCTCTCTAATTGTGGCGCACAGGCTTGGTTGCGCTGCAGCATGTGGGATCTTAGTTCCCTGACCAGGGACTGAACTCACGTCCCCTGCATTGGAAGGTGAATTCTTTTCGGTTTTTTCCAATTAAAAAAATTAATTTAATTGGAGGATAATTACTTTACAGTATTGTGGTGGTTTTTGCCATACATTGACATGAATTGGCCACAGGTACACGTGTCCCCTCATTCTGAGCCTACCTCTCACCTACCTCCCACCCATTCCTCTGGGTTGTCTCAGAGCACCAGCTTTGAGTACTCTGCTTCATGCTTTGAACTTAAACTGGTCATCTATTTTACATATGGCAATATACATGTTTCAATGCTATCCTCTCAAACCATCCCACCCTCACCTTCTCCCATAGAGTCCAAAAGTCTATTCTTTACATCTGTGTCTCTTTTGCTGTAGAAGGTGGATTCTTAACCACTGGACCACCAGGGAAGTCCTCAATACTGTTACCATGTCTGACGTATCTATCTTTAATGATTTCAAATATTATTATTAGTTTAGCTTGCCATTAATCTGATGTTGAGCTTTTATGCAGTTGCATAATACTTATGCACAATACTAATGCATAATACTCAAGATAAATGTATGGAAATGTAGAGAACTCCTGCCTTCAGCCAAGATGGAGTAACAAGGACTGAATTTATGTTCTGCCTGAAACAACCAAAAAAGATTTAAAAAAAATACAAAATTCATGAGACGATTGTTTTTTAAACACCCATCAGGCAATAAATAAAAACTGATCTCTCAAAGATGGTTAAAAAATTAGGTGAGTCCTCTGATGGATGCCGGCTACATAAGCTGCAGGGCTCAGTCAAAATGAAAATGTAAACGCCTTTAGCAAAAGGCACACAAAAAAGTTTTCCTTTCCCATCCCCCAGTCTCTCTCTTAACCCACCATGGTGGCTTCTATGTGCTGTTTAATGCTACACTCTCAGACACGGGATACTTGCAGGTCAAGTGCAGACCTTCACAGAGGTACCCAGAGGCTGTGCCCTCTGACAAGGCATGCACACACATGCTTGCAGCAAACCAGCTGCTGGCTTCTGCCCCATAATGTTCATTTGCTCAGTTGTGTCTGACTCCTTGTGACCCCATGGATTGCAGTATTCGGCGTACTAAGCGCAGGCGGCTGCGAGGAGCTACCCCACGTCTGAGGTCAGGGGCAGCAGCCTAGAGTGCCAGGCTGCGATGGCACAGGAACGGCCGAGAGGAGCTACCCAGTGTCTGAGGTCAGTGGCAGCCAGGAGGAGACACCCCGCGTCCGAGGTCAGGGATGGCTGGGAGGAGCTACCCCACGTCCGAGGTCAGGGGCTGCCGAGAGGAGACACTCCGCGTTCAAGGTCAGGGGCAGCCGGGAGGAGACACCTCGCGCTCGAGGCCAGGGGCGGTGACCTTGAGAAGCCACCATGAGCCCGAGGCCAGGGGCGGCAGCTGGGAGGAGCCACCCATGCCCGAGGCCAGGGGCGGCGGGGAGGAGCAACCCGAGGAGTGGTGGGCATGCGCAGGAGGGCCTAGAGGAGCTATCTCACATTGAAGGTCAGGAACGGTGGCGGTAAGGAGAATACCCCTCGTCCAAGGTAAGGAGCAGCGGCTGTGCTTTGCTGGAGCAGCCGTGAAGAGATACCTCACACCCAAGGTAAGAGAAACCCAAGTAAGATTGTAGGTGTTGCAAGAGGGCATCAGAGGGCAGATACACTGAAACCACACTCACAGAAAACTAGTCAATCTAATCACACTAGGAACACAGCCTTGTCTAACTCAATGAAATCAAGCCATGCCTGCAGGGTGGGTCATGGTGGAGAGGTCTGACAGACCGTGGTCCACTGGAGAAGGGAATGGCAAGCCACTTCAGTATTCTTGCCTTGAGAACCCCATGAACAGTATGAAAAGGCAAAATGATAGGATACTGAAAGAGGAACTCCCCAGGTTGGTAGTGGAGAAATAACTCCAGGAAGAATGAAGGGATGTAGCCAAAGCAAAGACAATACCCAGCTGTGGATGTGACTGGTGATAGAAGCAAGATCCGATGCTGTAAAGAACAATATTGCATAGGAATCTGGAATGTCAGGTCCATGAATCAAGACAAATTGGAAGTGGTCAAACAAGAGATGGCAAGGGTGAACGTCGACATTCTAGGAATCAGCGAACTAAAATGGACTGGAATGGGTGAATTTAACTCAGATGACCATTATATCTACTACTGTGACCAAGAATCCGTTAGAAGAAATGGAGTAGCCATCATAGTCAATAAGAGTTCGAAATGCAATACTTGGATGCAATCTCAAAAAATGACAAAATGATCTCTCTTCGTTTTGAAGGCAAACCATTCAATATCAGGGTAATCCAAGCCTATGGCCCGACCAGTAACACTGAAGAAGCTTAAGTTGAATGGTTCTATGAAGACCTGCAAGACATTTTAGAACTAACACCCCAAAAAGATGTCCTTTTCATTATAGGGGACTGGAATGCAAAAGTAGGAAGTCAAGAAACACCTGGAGTAACAGGCAAATTTGGCCTTGGAGTACGGAATGAAGCAGGGCAAAGACTAATAGAGTTTTGCCAAGAAAATGCACTGGTCATAGCAAACACCCTCTTCCAGCAAC
>SJYX01017084.1:296238-322597 GCA_006410675.1 Oreotragus oreotragus
AAGATGATGCTGTGAAAGTGCTGTACTCAACATGCCAGCAAATTTGGAAAACTCAGCAGTGGCCACAGGACTGGAAAAGGTCAGTTTTCATTCCAGTCCCAAAAAGGGCAATGCCAAAGAATGCTCAGACTACATGAGTGTATAATTGCAGTCATCTCACATGCTAGTAATGCTCAAAATTCTCCAAGCCAGGCTTCAGCAATACGTGAACTGTGAATTTCCAGATGTTCAAGCTAGTTTTAGAAAAGGCAGAGGAACCAGAGATCAAATGGCCAACATCCATTGGATCATCAAAAAAAGCAAGAGTTCCAGAGAAACATCTATTTCTGCTTTATTGACTATGGCAAAGCCTCTGACTGTGGATCACAATTCCCTTGGTATCTCTAATTTTTCTTGAAGAGCTCTCTAGTCTTTCCCATTGTATTGTTTTCGTCTATTTCTTTGCACTGATCACCGAGGAAGGCTTTCTTCTCTCTCGCTGCTATTCTTTGGAACTCTGCATTCAAATGGGTATATCTTTCCTTTTCACTTCTCTTCTTTTCACAGCTATTTGTAGGGCCTCCTCAGACAACCATTTTGCCTTTTTGCATTTCGTTTTCTTGGCAATGATCTTGATTACTGCATCCTGTACAATGTCAGGAATCTCTGTCCATAGTTCTTCATGCACTCAGTCTATCAGATCTAATTCCTTGAATCTATTTGTCACTTCCAGTGTATAATTGTAAGGGATTTGATTTAGGTCATACCTGAATGGTCTAGCGGTTTTCCCTACTTTCTTCAATTTAAGTCTGAATTTGGAAATAAGGAGTTCATGATCTGAGCCACAGTCAGCTCCTGGTCTTGTTTTTGTTGACTGTATAGAGCTTCTCCATCTTTGGCTGCAAAGAATATAATCAATCTGATTTCTTGATGGCTTACCTTTTCTTTAGGGCTTCCCTGGTGGCTCAGTTGTAAAGAATCGCCTGGCAATACAGGAGACGCAAGTTTGATCCCTGGTCTGGAGATCCCACGTGCTATAGAGCAGCTAAACTTGTGCAGCACAACTACTGAGCCTGTGCTGTGGAGCCTAGGAGTTGCAAGTACTGAAGCCCACCTGCCCTAGAGCCCATGCTCTGCAACAAGAGAAGCATGGCAATGAGAGGCCTGTGGACTGCAACCAGAGAGTAACCCCCACTCGCCCCAACTGGATAAAAGCAGCTATGAAGACTCAGCAAACCCAAAAATAAACAATTATATAAAAAATTACATAATGTAGTACACCCTCCCTCTTATTGTTGGTGTATTTATCCTTGAAAACAGGCAGGAGGGACTCCCTTGGTGATCCAGTAGTTAAGAATCCACCTTGCAATGCAGGGGATGCAGGTTAGATCCCTGATTAAGGAACTAAGATCCCACGTGCATGGAACAACGATGCCCGAGTATTGCAACTACTGGGCCTCTGTGCTCTGGACGCCATGAACCACAACTAGAGAGTCTGTGTGCTGAAACTAAGACCTGACACAGCCAAATAAATAAATAGTAATAATAAAAAAGAGAAAATAGGCAGATCTAGAAAAGCAGAGAAAAATTAAAATAAACATTATATGATCCAAAGCTTGAGAAATCATAGTGATCTATTCATGGGTCCTAATTTATAACTCCTGATTTCTTGCTAATAAACTAGAGAATTCAAACTATTAACTGAAAGTCTTAAAATAGTATAAAATTATATCCAGAAAATTAATTATTGGGTTACTTTAGACTTGTTCACAGATCAGAAACATTCTTTTCAGTGGCGAGGGATCTATACATACAAAGAAAGCCATTAAGAGACTCGTTTATTTTTTTTATTTATCTAGCCACATTGGGTCTTATTCATAGCCCATGTGCTTCCAGCTTTTGGTTGCTGGCACATAGGCTTAAGTTGCCCTGCAGCACTTGAGACCTTAGTTCTCCAATCAGGGGTCAAACATATGTCCCCTATGTTGAAGGAAGATTCTTAATCACTGGACTACCAGGGAAGTCTCGAGACTCTTCTTTTAAAGTTGAGTTGTGGAGATTATTTTCTTGTTATCACCTATTTGGTTTGTAACCTAGATAAATGCTACCTGCATTAATGTTTTAAAGCAAGAAATAAATTACTAATTCTATTAAGTATTTGCCATGTTCTTGAATACTTCAAATTTGAATATTGTATATTGAATAATTTGAATACTTAATATAGAACATTGTATAGAATGTAGTTTATAACAGTTAAATATCAGATGTATATGATCATTGAATCATTTTATCTTAAGGTGGATCCATTTGCAAATGACAGCAGTGATCCTTAAACCAAGTCTTTAACAGCTCATTTATTTTTGACCCATTTTGAGATATAAATTGAAAACTGTAATAATAAAACTGCTTTTGAAAATAAACAAGCAACAAACAAAACTATCCAAAAGGAAATATAAAGGGACTTCCCTGGCAGTCCAGTGCTTAAGACTCAAGTTTTCAATGCAGGGGGTGAGGGTTTGATCCCTGGTTGGGAAACTAAGATCCTGCATACCCCATGGCCAAGAAAAAAAAAAAAGGAAACAGAAAAACAAGACCAAAAAGCATAAATGAACTGTGAGAGAATCTTAAATGGCCTAACTGAAGTTCATCAAGGAGGGAGAGAGCGAGAAAATGTCTGAAAAAAAGGCAAAAGAGTTTCCAAACTTTATGACTACTATAAACTCACAGATCGAAAAAGCTTGATGAACCCCAAATTACAACAGGAAGAAACACCACCATAAGGAACATCATAATGAAACAGTTCAAAACATGTGGCAAACAAAAAAACTTAAAAGCAACCAGAGAAAAAAAGAGGTTTTGTACACAAAGAATGACATAAGATTTCTCACTGGAAACTATGCAAACAAGAAGGCAGTGGAATAAAACATTGAAAGTACTAAAAGAAAAAAACTATAAGCCTAGAATTCTATAATATCTTCCAAAAATGAAAGTGAAATATGTTCAGACATTAAAAAAAAAGAAAGAACTCATTACCAACAGATCCCCCACTAAAAGAAATGCTCAATGATGTCCTTCAGACAGAAGAAAAATTATGCTAGGTGGAAATCTGGATCTACATAGGGAATGAACAGCTTTGCAAATGATAACTACATGGGTAAATATGTAAGATTAAAAAACTTTTTTTATTTACTTATTTAGCTGTCATGGTTCTTCGATCTTCATTGTGGCTTGCAGGATCTTTCAGTTGCCGCATGCAAACTCTTATTTGTGGCATGTGGGATCTAGTTCTCTGACCAGGGATTGAACTCAGGCCCCCTGCATTGGGAGTGCAGTCTTAGCCACTGGATCACCAGGGAAGTCTCAATATGTAAGAGTTTAAAAAATCATTTAAATCTCTTTATATTTGATTTAAAACAAAAACAGTATTTAAAAAAACAGCATTTCATGTAGTTTATAAAATATGTAAATAGAATGGAAGAATACTATTGTGTGATTCTTATAGTATAAATGAAGTGGTATAGTATCACCCAAAAGTAGAATATGACAGGTTAAATTGTGTGACTATAAAATCTAAAGTAACCACTAAAATACCTTCAGAACAGTTAATAAACCAGTAAAAGTGGTAAAAATAATGTTCAATTAATATTAAGTCTAATTCATCACTTTTTCCATTTATGAATCATTTGATCTGAGAACATTTTAACATAAGTCCCCATAGATTTTTCCCTGTTTTTTTTCCCAAAAGTTTTATAGTTTTACACATTAAGACCACGAGAAAATTTTAAAATTGAAACCAATTTAAGAGATCTCTGGGATAACATTAAGTGTACCAACATTTGCATTATAAGGGTCCCAGGAGGAGAGAGGAGATTGAAAATGTATTTAATGAAATTATGGCTGAAAATTTCCCAAACCTGAAGAAGGAAACATCTGTACAGGAAGCACAGACATTCCCAAACAAGATCCACACAAGGACATATCATAATTAAAATGGTAAAAGTTAAAAATAAAGAGTTCTTGGGACTTCCCTGGCAGTCCAGTGGTTAAGACTCAATGCTTCCACTGCAGGGAGCATGGGTTCAATCCCTGTCTGGGGAAAATTCTGCATGTTACATGGAATGAGTTTTAAAGGAAGCAAGAGAAAAATGAAGAGTCATGTACAAGGGAATCCCTTTAAGGCCATCAATTGATTTCTCTGCAGACACTTTGCAGGCCAGTATGGAATGGCATGATATATTTAAAGTGCTGAAAGGGAAAAACCTAGAATCTAGGATACTCTACCCAATAAGATTATCATTTATATGGATAACCAATAAGGTCCTACTGTATAGCACAGGGAACTCTGCTCAGTGTTATATGGCAGTCTGGGTAAGAGGGGAGTTTGGAGGAGAATGGATACATGTATACATATGGCTGAGTCCCTTCACTGTCCACCTGAAATAATCACAACATTGTTAGTCAGCTATATTCCAATATAAAATGAAAAGTTAAAAAAGATTATCATTTAGAAAAGATAATGAGATAAAGAACCTTCTAAGACAAGCAAAATCTAAAAGATTCATCAATACTAAACCTACCCTGAAAAATCTCTAAGTGGATAAAAAGAATCTACAGGAAAGGGAAAATCCCATTTAGAAAGGCAATTATACAGTAAGGACTGAACATCAACCACTTAAATAGGCCAATATGAAGATAGAAAGACAAAAATTCATAAAAACTAACTAAAACAATTAAGGGATAAGCATGAAGATATAAAATAGGACATCAAAAATACAAAATGTGGTGGAAGGGAGTAAAGAAACATGTTATCTTTTAGAATGTGTTTGAATTTAAATGACTACCAGTTTAAAACGAATAGATATAGTTATAAGTCAACATATATGAACCCTATGGTAACTATAAATTAAAAACAATAGATCCACAAAAAGATAGGTACTCAAGTATGCTACTAAAGAAAATCAGCAAACCACACGGGATGAAACAGAAGAAATAAAACAGGGAACTACAAAAACTACTGGAAAACAAGTGATATATTGGCAATAAGAACATTGTTGTTTTAGTTGCTAAGTTGTGTCCAACTTCTTTGCAACTCCATGGATCAATAATTACTTTAAGTAATAATAAATAAAGAGTTCTTAACCACATCGAGTTCTTGCCAATCAAAAGACATAGGGTGATTTGATTAAAAAAAAATAAACCCATATATTTCAATATGGTGCCTGCAAGAGATTCACCTCAGGACTAAGGGCTTCCCCAGTGGCTCAGATGGTAAAGAATCTGCCTGCTAATGCAGGAGACCTGGGTTCAATCCCTGGGTTGGGAAGATACCCTGGAAAAAGGCATGACAACCCATTCCAGTATTCTTGCCTGGAGAATTCCATGGACAGAGGAGCCTAGTAGGCTACAGTCCATGGGATCGCAAAGAGTGTGACTGTAAGGACATACACAGACTGAAAGCTAATATTCCTGAGCATTAGGCAACCAGGGAACACCCTATATCAAGCATTTTTTCCCCCAATCATAATGGCATGAAACTAGAAATCAATACAGGAAAAAAATGGGAAAAGTACAAACAAGTGGATACCAAAAATGTTATTCAAAGAGGAAATCAGAGGGAATTCCTTGACATTCTAGTGGTTAGGACTCAGCACTTTCACTGCCATGGCCTGGGTTGAATCCCAGCTTGGGGAACTGAGATCTTGCAAGTTAAGTGAAGTGGCACACACACACACAAAAAGCCCAAAACAAAGAGAAAAATTAAAAAAAGGATAAGACAGACTATCCATAAGAAAAATGGCAAAATATTTGAACACTACAAAAGAGGAAATCCATATGGCTAAATATATGAAAAACATGCTTAAGCTTATTAGTAATCAAGAATATGAAAATTAACATCACAATGGGGATGATAACAAATATGCAAGGAAACAAACCACCCTCAATGAATCAGCAGAAATAATAAACAACAAGTACATATCCCTCAAGTGCTTTAGGTATTGGAATTACCTGATACAGAAAACAAAGTTGCTAATGTAAAAAAAATATTTAATTGAAAGAACCACAAAAATGAGCCATCAACAGTAGACTATCGAAATGATCAGGTAGATTTATAAAAGAAGCAAACAGGATTTTTAGAAATTAAAAAAATGCAAACTGTTTAAAAGTTCAGTAGATGAATTAAACAGAAGATTGGGCACTGAAGACAGAATTAGTTTATTGGAAAACAGTTCTAAAGAAATTACCAAGAATGCAGCCTTGTGGTTTGAAAGTATGAGATAGACATAGTAAATAAAATAAGAAGCTTTATATGTCTGACTTAAGTTCAGGGGGAGAAAGGAGAAAGAATGGAGGAGGCAATAGTTGAAAAACAAAATAATGGTTGAGATTTTTTCAGAACTAATTTAAGACATGAATTCACATGCAAATGAAGCACTATTATATGCCAAGGATAAATAAAAGCAAATCCACAGTTCTCCATACTGAAACTGCAGAACATCTGCTGCAAAGAGGCAATCTAAACTGTAATCAGACTGATAAGTCATGATCATCTGTAAAGGAAAAAAAAATGAGGGTAATAGGCAGATTCTTTATCACAATAATGGAACCTGTAAGGCAGTATGATGGTATCTTCCAAGTGCTGAGAAAAAATAACAGGCAACCAAGAATTGTGTGGCTTGAAAAATAACATTTCAAAACAGAGTTGAAAGAAAATGTTCTTGGTCAAGAAAACACAAATTTACACAATATACCTACAACCCAATACATTTCTAAAAGATGTGCTTCAGGAAGGAAAGAAAATTAACTGAGAAAGCTCTGAGATGCCAGGACGGTGAAGGAAAAATCTGGCAAGTATATAACCTATACTTGGTATAAAATAAATTGTTCATTTATTTAGCATGTATTATTTATCACCTACTATAGTAAGCTGAATAATGTTCACCCAAAGATATTAGGTCTTAATCCCTGGAACATGTAAAATACCACACCTTATTTGGAAAAGGGGCTTTTACAGATGTGATTTAAGGATTTTGAGATGAAGTTATTTTGGGATTATCTGGATGGGTCCAAAATGCCATGGGCTTCCCTTGTAGCTCAGTTGGTAAAGAATCTGCCTGCAGTGCAGGAGACCTGGATTCAATCCCTGGGTTGGGAAGATCCCCTGGAGAAGGAAATGGCAATCCACTCCAGTAACCTTGGCCTGGAAAATCTAATGGACAGAGGAGCCTGGTGGGCTGCAGTCCATGGGGTCACAAAGAGTCGGGCACGACTCAGCGACTCACACATACACATAAAGAGAAATTACACACAGAAGTCAGTCGGGTGATAGAAGCAGAGTCAGAGAAAAGATGCTATGGAACCAGCTTTTAAAATGGAATAAAGGGACATGAGTCAGGGAATGTAGCTCCAGAGGGAGTGTGGCCCTGCCAACACCTTGATTTCAGCCCAGTAAAGCTGATTTCCAACTTCTGGCCTCTAGAACTGAGAGAGAATTGATTTCTGCTGTTTTAAGCCATGACATCTTTGGTAATTTGTTACAGCAACCACAGGGAACTAATGCACATACCATGGCTAGAAACTTCCCTAAGTGAACAAAACAAAGGTCTCTACCCGAATAGAGCTTAAACTCTATTCTCAACAGACAATATGCCATGAGTATCATTAACAAGTAAACTGCATAGCACGTAAAGTGACAAATGATACGTGAAAAAGGCAAAAAAGTAGGATGAGTGTGGAACTGGTAATGTGTGGTAGGGCTGGTGGGCAAGTTGAAATTTTAAATACAATGGCTATGGTAAGCTTCCCTGAGAAGGTGGTGCTTGAGACTAATGTTTTAATTTGTGGTATTCATTTTTTAAAAAAGACAAAACTAAAGCACTGGACAGTAATACTGTGTTAAGTTGGGGAAGAGGTGATCCGTATTAAAGTTTTCTAACATCTTTGTATTAATTGGGAAGAAAATTTAGACATTCATTTTAGATTTTAAGCATACATACTAAGATATCAAAGGTAATCAGTAAAAGAAAAGAAATAGAATATATAATTTCCAAATAAGTAGTGGGGAAAGTGGAATAAGAAAGTAAACAAACAGAACTCAACATATGTATTTTTTTTTTAAAGCTGAGAAAGGAGAAAAAGCAAAGAAAATTAGGATAGAGAGCAATCATAAGATGTTAGAAAGAAATGCAAACAGATATAATTTTCCAGTTAAAGGACAGAAATTGTCAACTATATTTACATAAAAAAATTTAATGTATATTATGTAAAAAAAAAAAAGGACAAGAATTTGTCAGATTAGGGGAAAAAATGAGAAAATGCATCTAACGTGAAGAGACTCACCAAAATATGAGAATATAAAGAAAGGCTGTTAAGCAATGAAGAGCTATACCAAGCAAATACTAGACAAAAGTCAGAGTAGTTATTTTACAACAAAAATACTAAAACCAACTCAAGAAGAAATAGAAAATCAGAAAAAAAAAAAAAACTGTTAAGTGGAGAGATTGAATCAATAATAAAAAATTCCCCATAAAAGCAAGCCCAGGAGCAGAGAGCTCCATTGGGGAATTCTAGTAAATATTTACAAACACCAATCCTCAACTCTGAGGACTTCTCTGGTGGCTCAGATGGTAAAGCGTCTGCCTAGAATGCGGGAGACCTGGGTTCGATCCTTGGGTTTGGAAGATCTCTGAGAAGGAAATGGCAACCCACTCCAGTATTCTTGCCTGGAAAATCCCATGGACAGAGGAGCCTGGTGGGCTACAGTCCATGGGGTCACAAAGAGTTGGACACGACTGAGCAATTTCACTTTCTTTCTTTCTCAACTTTGGGGCTTTCTCAGTGGCTGAATGGTAAAGAACCTGCCCAACAATGCAGGAGATATGGTTGGGTTCAATCCCTGGGTCAGGAAGATCCCTGAAGAAGGAAGTGGCAACTCATTCCAATATTCCTGCCTGGAAAATTCCATGGACAGAGAAGCACGGTAGGCTATAGTCACTCCATGGGGTTGTAAAAGAGTCAAACACAACTTAGTGACAAAAACAACAAATAACTTCTCAACTTTAATCTAGACTAGTTTCATATTGACTTTATAAACTATTTGACTTTAAAGATTTGGATGAAACAATGGTTATACTTGTGCTTGATTTTTCTAAAATAGGACAGTTAAGAATAAATACTCACCTTGAGGATTCCTGGAAATCACTCATTACCATCCCTTCCCCTCTACACTCCTATAGCATTATCATCAAACCACCACAAAAACAGAAATTTTAAAAATAAAACTGACAACTAAGAATTCATTAATCATTAGGAAGATTTTAAGTTCTGTGGTTTTATAACATTCTTACAATATCTGAATTTTAAAGATCTGCTCCAGAAATTTTTTTTTAAATAAAAAGTTTTATTGGAGAAAAATAGAACCACCACGTACACAGGGAAGAGCACAAAAATTCAACTGATACAGAACTGAAATCACAACTACCCAATGTTGTTTGCGATTAATTTTCCATTTCTTAAATGGCTTCCCTCAATTTTTAAAATAGTCTTACCAATTTTTTTCAGCTGAAATAGCATCAAATTTTCAAAACATTAAGAGCCTCAGCGAAGGGACCAGCTTTTAAGATTACAAAGGTGACACCAAGAGTCTTCTAATAGGACCAATTCTACCGAAAAATTCCTGAAGCACGTAACTACTGAGTCTGGTAGAACAGTAGCTCAGAGACCATCCAGGATTAGTTAGAACACTGACTTAGACGGTCTACTATGCAGAGAGGGCAAACAAAAAAGCTGCATTTCCCTGTCAGATGAGTTCATGTAAGAAAACCAAGGAGGTGCTAAGAAAATACAGGCAATGGCTGCTCAAAATAATTAAGGCGGCATTCTAAATACCACATATTATTAGACAACAGTGTGTAAAGTGACAAAATTAGAAAACAGGCAGCTTAAAAAAAATATGGTCACAGGTCCTTGAGAACTCAATAAAATAATCAAGAGCAAACACAAGACCTGAAAGTCTTCTCAGCTGAGGGTTAGGGCCTAGGTATTCTTCCCAATAGCTTCAAATAGTCAAGGAAATAAACTGCTGCAAAAAGCATAATAGCAGTTCTGACTTTTCTAAACCAAAACAAAATTTCTGCTTCTCTTCCAAGATCAATTCCCTTCAAAACTTCAAGGAAAAACAAACAAGGAAGCAAAACAAAACCCCAAATACAAAACCAAAAAACCACTGATGGTAAAAGAAGCTTTTTAGTCACATTATCAATTTGAAAAAAAAACAAAACAAAACAAAACACCACAATACTTTTGCTGTTTTCTATGTATGAACAATCCTAGGACATTCCTCTGAAAAGCAGGTGTCCAGTGGCTATGGGTACCTTCAAGCAACTTTGCAAAGAATAAGATCAGCATAATACAGAATTTGAAATCCCAATGAGGGGGTGTGTGGGGAAAATGAGGAAGGATCTAGTTCTATCTAGGGCTTTAAGGAAGTTAAAATAGGGATGACAGGAAAGACTAATATGCCAACAAAAAGGAGAGTTGCTGCTGCTGCTAAGTTGCTTCAGTCGTGTCTGACTCCTAGCGACCCCATGGACTGCAGCCTACCAGGCTCCTCCATCCGTGGGATTTCCCAGGCAAGAGTACTGGAGTGGGTTGCCATTGCCTTCTCCAAAGGAGAGTTGAGGTGCTTCCAGAAAAAAACTTTGGTAGAGAAAATAGGAATGCTAAATCCCAGGAAGCCTGTAACAATCTACAATTGGTCCAAGTTAAAGATAAAACTGTCCAAACAATTTTGAAGTCTAAAGGAAGTTGAAAACTAGTTTGTGAATTCTTGCTCTTGTAAAAAGTTACAAAATGTGGGTTTGGTCTCTTTTGCAATGTTCATATTATATTCATTTTTAATATGAAGAAATTGTTGGGTTTTTTCTCTCCTACCATGTTCTTCTAGCACAATTGATCAGCAGTTTTCTATTTCAGCTATTTTTATAAGTACCTGTTAATCAGCACAGTAAACTCAGGGCTGAACCATATACACACATCTCATAAATGGAACATTTTAGGATGTGTGTATACAAGACAATATGTAAGCAACTGTCCCTCTACTTGAAAACTTGTTTCCAAATATTTTAAAAACATCCCTTTCAGTGTAACAGAACATTACTTAGTAAAATATCAAGAGCTATGACAACGTATTTTTCTCTTCAAGGGAAATCACAAAACAGGTGAACAATCAAGTCCAGGGTGGTTTTTCTATTTGATAAATACATCCAGAACTCTGTACAGTAAATAAAGTTTGCATGCAGTTTAAGTATCTTTAAATGACATTTTAAGCAAATAAACCTTTTGCTTCATAATTAAATGGTGTATAAGAACCTCCTCCTCCTCCTCCTTTAATAGCCATAAGGACCTCTTCCCCAGTTCCAAATAGGAATCATGAAAACCGGGTACTTTCTTAAAGAATTTTCTGCACATCATACTAAATAACATGCAAAGAGTTCAACAACATTCTTCTTAAAGGTAAGTATTACTCTTTAAATGGGCATGTTAACCACTGAAAAGTCACTCAACTATTCCCATTACACTGTTTCATTTGGTCATTGGTAGTATAAAAGAATTCAAACAACAACAGGTTAGTTTAGCCACTGGCTATTGTATATGACAGCAACTGCTTCAAGGCCAACAACATTTTATGCAATGTAATTGTACTGGTTTGGATTTTCTTTGTCTCTTTCCATGTAGTCTCGGTCAATTAGAGATTCTATTCTCTTCTTAAGATCAGCAGGCTGTAAGAGAAGGCAAATTTTTAGTGCATAGTTCATAACCCACTGGCGCAAGCCCCTTTACCAATACTCAACTTAAAAGAAAAAAAAAAAACAGCTTTGGCTCACTGAATGTATTTAATCTCCTTAATTTTTTTTAACTTAAAATTTATTTTATTTTAATTGGAGGCTAATTACTTTACAATATTGTATTGGTTTTGCTATATATCAACATGGATCTGCCACGGGTGTACACGTGCTCCCCATACTGAACCCCACTCCCACCTCCTTTCTCCTTAATTTTAAGAGGAAAGCATGATGAAAATAAATCAGGTTAAAAATGTTTTTCTACTATACATATACTGTCATATCTTGTCCTGTTGTTATATAGTGCATTCTCTATTTTAAAGAGGTCTGCTAAGAACCAGCTATTCTCTGCACAAATGCAAAAGACCATCATAACTTCACACGAAGAACATGTTATAGTTTAAGGAAACAGAATGCTATTTAGTTTTGCCAAGATAGTTTGAGAAGATAACTAGATCCTAAATTTGGACAAAAGCTGGCTCTCAAAGTCAGGTTTTGTTGCTGTTGAGTAGCCAAGTTGTGTTCAACTCTTTGAGACCGCATGGACAGCAGCACAGCAGGCTGCTCTGTCCTCACTGTCTCCCAGAGTTTACTCAAATTCAAAGTCAGGTTGCATTTTTATGAATTACAGATATACTATGGAAATCACTATTTACAAGACTGCTACAACAAATGGCTTGATAAGTGAAGTTATCATTTCATAATTCAGATCTCTGTATTTCAGGTTTAATGTAAGATTTAACTGTTACTTGCCCCAAATGATTTTATTTTTCCAATACAGTAAAGTAAAATAAAGTAAAAAAAAAATTTTTAAAAAAAAACCAAAATGATTTTAATTTTTAAATTCTCCTTGTTGAAAAATCATTAAGAAAGCTTATAGCTTGTTTTCAATTGCATTCTTAGCTGTTGGGCAACAAAAGTTCACTGTCTTTTGTATCTAGCCTTAAAGAGAATATAATCTTGCTAACAGCTTTTCAGATTGTGTAAAATGCCTACTTGATCAAGAAAGTTAGAGGGAAAGTAGTTTGATTGGGCAGTCAAAATTTCAGTCAAGTGTGAATTCCAAGGTTAGAAAATCAAAATGACTTGCTCTTAATTATGGCAAAAGACCAAAAATATCAGTGTATTTATTATAGTGGTCCTAAGAATTTCCCTAGCTAGTATCAGTGAGCTCTCTGGCTGGAGGTGAAATGATTGTTAAGGCACAGGATGAGGGTGAGAGTGTGGTCATGAGGAGACAGTATCGTCAGCCAACAGGCATTTATGTGTCAGGCCCAGTGCTAAGTTTTTACAAGTATCATCTCATTTAAGCTTCACAATAATCCCATGAGGTAAGTACTATTATCATCTCCATTTTAAAAGAGGAAAACAAGCTCGAAAGGTGAAACAGCCGAGAGTCTATCCAAAGTCTAACAAGTATTTATCATCATAAGAGTTTGGGAATCTTCTAAAACATGAGATGCAGTCCAGTATGCCACCACATTGTCTAAGGGGCTTTATCACTGGGAATTTATACTGAAACATACCCATGTGATGACTAATTTTAGTTTGCCAGAACTATCACTAAATTTTACAAAAAGATGCCTAATGATGACATTATCGAGTTTTATTAAATTGGAATATAATTGCCTGTATGGTTTTTAATGGCCCTTACACAAGCTAACTAAAATAACCGTATCTGTCAAATAGCAAGGTATTCCTAGGAGAAAAAAAAATTTTAAGTAACAAAGAAGCTAAAAAAGATTAAAGTTAATAAACTTGAAAATTTCAGGTTTCAGGTATAAGAGCTTTTATAAATTGTTTTCCCCTTTTGTCATAGCTGCCCACATATGCCAACAAAGGTTTTTTTCTTTAAATCATATATACGGGCATGAGAAATGAAAACTTTTGTCCCTCTAAATGGTCTTGAGGTTTTTGTCAATATTTGTAAGATTTGTATCTAAAAAATCTAATTCATATATACATATGCTGCTGCTAAGTCACTTCAGTCGTGTCCGACTCTGTGTGACCCCATAGACGGCAGCCCACCAGGCTCCCCCATCCCTGGGATTCTCCAGGCAAGAATACTGGAGTGGGTTGCCATTTCCTTCTCCAATGCATGAAAGAGAAAAGTGAAAGTGAAGTCGCTCAGTCTGTTCGACTGTTAGCGACCCCATGGACTGCAGCCCACCAGGCTACTCCGTCCATTGGATTTTCCAGGCAAGAGTACTGGGGTGGGGTGCCATTGCCTTCCCCGATATATACATATAAAACAATATAATTTTTATATATAAGCAGCTCAGTAACAAAATACTAAAGTACCTACCTTGACTGGAAATTTCAACTGGTTGTACACTTCTGAAACAAGCAGATTGTGGCTAAGTGTCTTTCTCATCTTCATAATTCGAACAATTGCAGCATCAATTTGATATTGTCTATCTTGAAATACTCTTTCTGTGGTACTAGCTTGTTCTTCAACCTAATAAAAAAAAGTTTTAAACTTATAAACTATACCTGAAGTGAAATCTGATTACTTACAAAAACTGTACATTTTAGGGCCATGACACAATTAACGCTTTAAATATGCTGAATTATCAAAAGAAACCTCATAAATACAATGACAAAAAAAAATACCCTACAAACATAATTCCTGTTTGTCCTAGTGTCCTGTATCAATGAAGTAAAGCCAATATTAGTTAATAGAAAAATACCATCTTGGTTTTTCTAGAGAGACAGCTGATGAAGAATGTATCATTTCCTTTTACTCTGTTCTCAAAATCTTAATGTGTCACAAGCAGTTGCTGACCAGATTTCTGTATAACATTACCTTATCTGTAAAAGTGACTGACACTGACATCTGACTCAAACAAAATATGGTACCACCCAGCTAAGCTAATTAGAATCAAACTTCTTTTTTTTTGAGTCAAACTTTAAAATTTATTTTTATTTTGTAATACATAAATCAGAAATGCACAGTTTAAAAAGCCAGTTAACCAATTTTAATGTTACAGCTAGCATGTTCCTCTTTAGTGCTTAAATTAAGAGTAGTTTGGGCTTTTTTATTTTTTGCCACACCGTGCAGTTTGTAGGATCTAAATTCCCCAACCAGGGATCGAATCTATGACCCTTGAAGTGGAAGCACAGAGTCTTAACCACTGGACTGTCAGGGAAGTCCCTAGTTTGGGCATTTTGTAGTCAGCCTCTTTCTGATACAGCATACATGCTTTAAAATGACATGGTAATTTAACGGAACATCACACCTTTGATGTGAATGTTAACAAGACAGGAACTTGTCTGCAACACTGACCTCTGTGCTATGCTAAATCACTTCAGTCATGTCTGACTCTTTGCAACCCTATGGACTACAGCCTACCAGGCTCCTCTGTCTATGGGATTCTCCAGGCAAGAACACTGGAGTGGGTTGCCATGCCCTCCAGGGGATCTTCCTGACCCAGTGATTAACCTGTGTCTCTCATGTCTCCTGCATTGGCAGGTGAGTTCTTTATCACTAGTGCCACCTGGGAAGCTTAATATGGACCTCTGAAAGTGAAAGTGAAGGTTGCTGAGTCATGTCCAACTCTTTGTGACCCCATGAGCTATACAGTCCATGGAATTCTCCAGGCCAGAATACTAGAGTGGGTAGCCTTTCCCTTCTCCAGGGGATCTTCCCGACCCAGGGTTCGGACCCAGGTCTCCCGCATTGCAGGTGGATTCTTTACCAGCTGAGCCACAAGGGAAGCCCAAGAATACTGGAGTGGATAGCCTATCCCTTCTCCAGCAGATCTTCCCGACCCAGGAATTGAACCAGGGTATCCTTCATTGCAGGCAGATTCTTTACCAACTGAGCTATCAGGGAAGCCCACATTGACCTCTACCCTATATTAAAACCTTTTCTCAAGTACTACATTAAACCTTGTTGGGATTGAAACCAACTGGTTTCAGGAAATGCTGCAGTTGCTGGTTTCCTTAATAGAAGTCTCTTACAAACTCAAATGACAAAAACAAAATATTTACTGTTGATCAAAAAAGTACTAACTAAATCATTCCATTTTCACCAAGGAAGCTGGCAGAGAAAGAAAAAGAAAATATAATCTTTAGTGCTGGTGAGGGCACAGTGAGACAGGCACTCATGCTATTAGTGTAAATTAGTCCAGTCTTTCTGGAACACAAAATAGCATAATGTATTAAGACTCTTAAAATGTTCACACTCTTTAACCCAAAAGATCTACTTTCTGTGATAAATTTATAAGGAAAGATCAGAAAGATTAAGATTTAGGTACAGAGATGTACCTTGCTGTTTTATTTATAATACTAACAAGTTTTAAATTTAACTGCCCAACAATAGACATTGGCTGAATAAATTATTAGAGCTGCATAAAAGAATATTGTGTGGCCATCTCCCATTTTACCAAGATGTTTAGTGGCATGGAAAAATAAAGACCTAAAATACACAAAAAGTAGTATATAAAACTATGTTGAGTATTAGGCCCAACTGTGTACACCCTACGCCCTGCTGCTGCTGCTGCCAAGTTGCTTCAGTCATGTCCGACTCTGTGCGACCCCACAGACGGCAGCCCACCAAGCTCTGCCATTCCTGGGACTCTCCAGGCAAGAACACTGGGTGGGATGCCACTACCTTCTTCCCTACCCCCTGCAAAACCCTGCAAAATCAAATACTGAAATACACTGAGCTAGATACAGGCCCAGATAATATTAATGCTGGTGGTGGTATTCTAGGCTAAAATCTTCTCTATAAATCTTTACTATGAACACATATAATTCCAGTACATAAGGATGAGGAGAATGCAAAAAAAAGTACCGTTTCTTTCATCTGAATTTGATTGATCTTTATCCTGAAAAGTTTGTGCTTGAAATCATCATTACAAATTGCTTCAGTCATGTCCGACTCTGTGCGACCCCACAGACGGCAGCCCACCAAGCTCTGCCATTCCTGGGACTCTCCAGGCAAGAACACTGGGTGGGATGCCACTACCTTCTTCCCTACCCCCTGCAAAACCCTGCAAAATCAAATGCTGAAATACACTGAGCTAGATACAGGCCCAGATAATATTAATGCTGGTGGTGGTATTCTAGGCTAAAATCTTCTCTATAAATCTTTACTATGAACACATATAATTCCAGTACATAAGGATGAGGAGAATGCAAAAAAAAGTACCGTTTCTTTCATCTGAATTTGATTGATCTTTATCCTGAAAAGTTTGTGCTTGAAATCATCATTACAAATGAACTTGTCACCATCTTCGATATCTTTACCCTTTGGATTTTTCGCCAGAACTCTGGCTTTGCCACAAGCCAATGACTGCAATGTTCTCCTTAACTCTCCATCCTCTGAAGAAGAAAAAGTGGTTTAGCTATCTGTTACTAGCACATCAACATGGACAGCTACATTCAACCTCAGTCTAGCTTCTACCCTACCCATCTATTACAATTGTTTCCCTTTTCCTGAAGGTTAATGAACAACATCCTCTTTATCCCACCCAATTGCTTTTTTCCTGGTCATCCTCTAAAGGCTTCAATTATCATTCCATGTGGATAACCATCACACCTTCAGAAATGACCTCCCACTTTTCCCTAGTCCCACATTTAAAGGCTACCTCCACCTGGCTCTTTTACGCTCATCAATTTCAGTATGTCCAATATTTTAGTCATCATCTTCCCCATAAAACTGCATCTTCTTTCCAACTGTTAGTCATGAAGCCACCAACCTACTCTGGTGAGAAATCCTGGAATTATCTTTTAACTCTTTCCTCTCCCTCATCCTCCATGTATCTAGTAGTTGCTTCCTTAGAGAGGCCTTGTCTCTCTCCTCATTGGCCTCATTGTAGTCTAAGCTCTTTATCACTTTTTGCCTGAATTACCCCACAAGCTTCTGGCCTGGAATCTCTTCACCTTCCAAGCTGCCCTACTATCTGCTGATTCTAGGCAAGCTGCCCTAATGACTCCTGCCCAAGGTGTGCTCATTCCTTTCTCCATACCTTTTCTCATGGTATTTCCCCCTGCAACATAACTAAAATTTGAAGGCCCAGCTCAAACCCTACCTCCTTCATGAAGGCGCTCCCCACTGTGCCAGTCCACAGTAATCTCTTGCTTCAATGAACACACTCTGTCAGCACCACAGACTGGTACTCACTGGTTGTGAAATTATTTTAAATGTCATTTCCCCCTTTCCCCATGGTTCTAAGTGCTGAGGAGAAGGATTATTTCTTTAGAGTCCCCTAGACCACTTAATCAAGTGGGGTGCACATAGTGGACACCGAATAATGCTTGCTACAAACCTATTCCAGTAGCCTGCTTGATCTCTTCTAAGCTGAACTCCTCTCCCTCATTAAACATTAGCAGCACCAGTGTTTGAAAAAGAGAGACCTGGAGTTCTTTTTTACCCTGTTGGAGAAACAACAGTGTTTAGCCATCATTTTTTTTTTAAGTACATGAAAATTAATCAACTAACTAATCTCTTACTGGAAGAGCATTTTTCAATTAGTGGATTTAAAAATACAGATTAACATTATCCAGAAAAGCCAGTATGTTCAATGGAGGGTTTAGGTGTGATCCTACCTAAAATAGGAGGAAGGACTGAGTGACCTTTCTACAGGTCTTTTTTAAGCCTTATAATTAAAACAGAACAACAAAGAAATGAAAATTAATAGCTCAGCTTTATGTGTCATTACACATATTTATTACAAGCAGTAAGAAATCACTATTTCAATGCATTTTCAATTTGTCTGATTCAGATTAGTCATGAAAAGCTGTAGGATTTTTTGAAATTAGATATGAGAACTGTTCCCCTTAACACCCACTCTCTTCTCTAGCTCCCAGCAACAAAAAAAGAAGTTTCCTGTCAAAAGTGGCAGCTTGAATTTTGCATCCACAGGTGGGGAAAGGATGTGGGAGAAAAGTTACTGGTTTTGTTTTGCAGCAGAGCCCAATCAAGTGTGGAAAAGACCACATTCATATACACAGAGCTGCGACAAGCTATCACTTTGTCATGCACATATGTAAGACAAAGTTATAAAACACCTTAAAAACCTTCAAGAGGGATGATCTCAGTATCAAAGATGAAGATGAAAACTAAGTTGGGGGAATATCCACTTACCTCTTTAAACTCTGCCTTTAGTACACAGTGTCCTAGAGTTGATTGCCATTGAAGTTTCCTGCCACTATGTTTGCCAAGGTAAAATGTCTTGAAAATCTCCTGAAGTTTCACCATCTACAATAAATAATGCTTTATTTAAGCTCTGTATCCAGTATCACATTCACTACTTTTTTATATTTGCATATGTAAAAATGTGTGGAAGTTTTAAAGACTATACCCAATAGGGCCACTGATCACTTTGATGTATGGTTAATAACCACCAAATTTAATAGTATTAATCAGATTTACCCTCTCTGATCTGTCTGCAACATTTTATCATCCTCTCCTTTTAAAAAAATATTTATTTATAAACTTAATTGCAGTATATGGGATATAGTCCCTGACCAGGGATCGAACCTAGGCCCCCTGCATTGGGAGCCGGGAGTCTTAGCCACTGGACCACCAGGGAAGTCCCATCCCCTCTTCTGAAACATTCATCTCCAATGCTTTTTGTGCCTCTGCACCATGCTGGTTCCTTTATCTCACTAGTGTTTCTTCATTGGTTTCCTTCATAGGTACCTCTTCCTACCACCTACCAATTGTGAGCCTTTTTCAAAGTTCTGCCTTAGGCCTGTTCCTCTTGTTTCCACATTTTCTCTCTTAATGAGGGAGATCTGTTCCCTGGCCTTTTATGATCATCTTCATGAAGGACTCAGTATCTATCTCTCTAGCCTTAACCCCTTTCCAAAGCTTCAGTCTTTGGTTAAGACATTTCCCCAGGAGTTAGGACGGATTTACTCAAGTACCCATCACTCAGCTATCCCACCCTCTGGCCCAGGTAATATACCATCAAGAATTTTTGAGAGCTGGGCAGTGACGGGTACTAATACAATCTGGGGGCCTGAAAGAAGAGTCAAGGACATTGGCCCCCAAACTCAGGAATTGGCATCTTAAGCTATGCTCTAATGATACTAAGTACAAGAGTAATATAAATAAAAGAATAAAACATTAAAAACAGTTGACATTTGGTGTGGGTGTGTTTACACAAACTTTTAAAACAGTAACTCTTACCTCTGGTGGTAAATGAACTTCCATAGGTACATATGTTGGCCAGTAACCCATTGTCAGGATATTCACAGTTAATTCAATATTCCCAGGTACATTCTGGTTCTGCATATACTACAATAAGATCAACACACACACTGAGATCTTAAAAAATAAAAATGCATACATTTCATGCCATAAAAATGACCCATTCAAGAAGTTCCTCACTACAAAACTACACATGAATACTGACCATCTTTAAAATAAAAGGCAAAACTATTAAAAGGACTATAAATGAAGCCTGAGTTAAAAGGGCCAGAGAAGTACAGCAGGTAACATTTTGCTACTATGTACACAAGGATCAGGTGACTCCTTCAGAGGCATTAACAACTTAAATAATTTCTCATATATGACTGAGCTGTTATAGGGTTTCTTCTCCATTCTTTTCCCCATACCACCTGCAGTATCCATTTCTGGAGACCCCTACATGGCTTGGAAACCCTGGCAGCAACCCCCCATTCCTCAGCCCACCAGCCAGCCCAAGTGTCTGGTTTTTCACTTGTTCCACTGTGTGTTTGCAGGGAGTGACCTGAAATGGGGGAGGAAGAAGGGGAGAGGGCAAAGCAGGTAAACCCTATTCTGTAGCTACTACAGGACCCATGATCCTACTAACCCTGATCTGTCTTTGAGCCTTCCACTCTCATCTCCCATCATAACATAGTGGTAACGAAATCACTGTTAAAACCCTAGGAGAGGAAAATCTATCTTGCTGTCACTATTACCTATAATCGTAAATGTTTAAAACTAGCTTCTACCAACATCTGCAAAATACATAGATCTAGTGTTTCATTCCCAAGGTCCCCAAAGGCCTTATACAAACACTCTATCACCTCTTCCATCTCCATCACTAGCTGTGAACATGCAACCACCAGTGGTTAGACGCTAGAAGCCCTGCTTTCACTAGCTGCAGCTTTTCCTGTTCTGACTTCTTCTGCTCAATACATTTCATCTCTATTTTGTGTTATTTTGGGAGTATATCGAGAATAAATTTTGAAGTAGGTCAAATATACTTATATTTCATTGGTGATTATTTTCTTCTACTGTGACTATCATCTAAGTTGCTATGAAGTATTTATAACAAATACAAGTTTCTACTTATCCTCTTCAGTACAAACCAAAGAAAGAAGATAACTAAATACATTTAAGTTGGAGGAATTAAGAGTTTAACTCACTTTTACCTGTTTGAACTGAATCATGATGTCTTTAGAAAGTTCCATGTCTTTAAACATCCCTTCAAGTTTGCTGGTGAAAGCAGCTCCACATTCTAGTAAAGATGTTTGTACATTTACAATATTTTAAAGTGGTTAAAAATAAAGAATTTAGAATTGAAAACATGAAATGTAAAACTTACTTTAGGATGAAATATGGTCTGTAAGTATTCGTAAGAATAAAAAAAGCCTTACCCCAAAGTGTATGCCCCACTAAATCAGAGTCAAATCTTAATCCTGTAGTAACTTTATCTACTTTTTAGGCACAAGATAAATGGGAAATTTTATACAAATGATAAAAACAAGACCAATTTTTTTTTTTTAAATCACGACAGCTCTGCATATGTAAATAGGTTGGAAACCTCATGAGCTTACTCAATTTACTTTTTTTATCATATGAACTTACAATGACTGACAAAAGAGGCAACTGACTGAAAGAATAGAAATTAAGCTAATATTTTCTCTCAGAAATTAAAGAAAAAAAGGATCAGAAGAATGACAAACATACCATGTTTAAGTTTGGACAGCATTGATTTTTCAGCATCTACAGATGCACTTTTCCCAACTAAAAGGCGCTTGGCTAAGTCTTTCTTATAGAAGGCCTCAAAAACATCCTTACCTATATAAATCATAAAACACAACTCTTATATTCCAATATAAGGTTTTGACACAATTGACTCAAAGTGCTTAATAAATCACACCATTAACCCAAGTCATTTAAATGTACACATTTTATCCAAGTTTTCTAAATGCAAGAAACATTAGAGGTAGATTTTTGTGCCAGACATTTCAAGACTTCTTTGCTGCAAAGAATTAAGACTGAATTTACTTTTCTTTAGAAAAGCTTTAGTTGACTAGTAATTTTAGCATCAATATTCCTGAGATTAAAATAAGTAGCAAAATTCAAGATTCTTAATAGTGGAAAAGTCGGAGCACAGGCAATTCAGCAACATTCCTCAAGTACCCCAATAAATTAAATGCAAAGAATTTAGTAGAATTTTAAGTATTTAATCCCCAAGTAAATATACCTTACAGGTTGATTTTACTCACCAGTTTCTCTGTTGAGTGCTTTGTTTTAAACGAATAATATTAAAACAAAAATACGTACCATATATAAATCTAAATATAATCATAATCTTATCCAACATTTTTTCAAGTTCTTCATCGGTAGCTTCTTTGTTCCCTGCACGAAGCTTTGAATCCACATACTTCGCTAAAATGGGGGAAAAGTTTGTTGTTCAGTGATCATCAGTACCCATGAGGTACTGGTCACTATAAATACCAAACAGGAGTATGACATACTGAGTATTTCAATGTTTTACATGTACACATGCATTTTTTAAAAATTTCCAAAGTCAGGGAGATCAAGCGACTTGTTCAGTGTCACAGAGTTAAAAAATACAAGAGCTTCAACTCAAACCCAAGTCTACTGGCTCCAGACCTAATGTACTTTCTACCATACTGATGGGATAAAGAAACTCTGGTGGGGGGATGGTGGTGGAACTGTTTACAGCCTTGTGCAGGAGTCAAAGTCACTGAAAGATAGTGACTTTGGAATATCTTCTGGAATGTTCATTTTACACTGATGGTAGGCAATCTGAAATACTACTTTTCTATTGAAACAAATCAGATACATTACAGAGTAGGAGGCAAAAATTGCAAAAATTTTAAGGGTAAATAGTAAACCAACAAAATTTCATCCTTTTAGTGAAGGATCTTCTGAAGGTACCTCCTCCTCTGACCCAGGGAGAGAAAACAGAACTGCAGTACACCGCACTCTTTACTCTAAATTGGCCCAGATTCCTAGGTTTATTTTCATCTTGAACCTTCTTTCTCACTGGCAACTGCAATTTTGTGCTAGCCTTTCCTGTGTGTGAGCCTCTAGAAAAAGTACCCTGTCCCACCTCTAGGCTTGTAAAACAGTTATCAAGCTTTTTATATATAAAAAGTAATCAGGGTCCAATGTACTGTCTTACAAAGAAAAACCATGTTTGATAATGTGGGCTTTGAGATATTCTTTAGCATGAAGGACTACTCCTTGCATCCGGCTTCTTAGAAACCACCAACTAAGCAGCTAGAAATAAATTAGACTGTTATTGAAAGACATGGCACAAAGATGTTAATATCACAAAGCCTTATGAAAGAAGAACATTAAATGGGAAAAGGCACTGGAAAAATACCTATAAGTTCAGCAGGCTTGTTTGGTCTTTTGTTAATGAATGTTTCAAATGCTTCTTTCATAGCATTGATAAATTTTTCATTCTTCAGGAAACAGATATCAATTATATGGTCAACCTTATCTTTAAAATCCAGCAATTCTTGAACCATGGTTTTATCCTTTTCAGGATTAATTACAATAGTGCTACCAAATGCCTAAAAAAACAGAAATGAATTTTTACTAGAATTTAATTATCTGCAATGAAAACAATCCCCCAAATCATATTTTAGGTATACACATACCCACATACTTTAAAATTTCAAAAAATTAAATAAAGCAGGTTCTGAAATCAAGAAAAGAGAAGATAAAGTGATAAAATATCCAGACTGATACCACTCATCTATAATCACAAGGTAAGGAATAGCCACTGGGTATAAAATATCATAATGGGGTCTTATTGTAGAAGTTTCTAGGGTTTTTTCCCTACTTTTGAAGTCAGCTTGAATTTTTAAAAAATGGCAATATGCCTTCAGTGTAAGATCAAAGGAAAGAAATTTGGATCCTTAAAAAGTTCTATTTCTTTTCCCACATTCACTACTCTAATTATTGGAGCTAGAAATCATATCAGACATCAAGAAGAGAACTATTTTATTGTTAATTTGCCACATGGCTATCATTCTCAGGTTGACTGCTCTCAAAACTCCCATTACTTGAAAAACAAAAGGATCTAACAAATAAGAAAATACTTATTCATATATACTCTAGGTGTACAGATTATAAGCCATGAGAGGGAAAAAAATGGTTAATGTTAATACCTTAATGTATTCAATCCATTGTTGTAAGAGAACCTGAACGCCACCTCGAACTCTACTGAAGAGCTGATACAGGAGAGATAAATCTTGAATTCGGTTTTCATCAAGGAGGTTATTTAAACCTGATTTTTGAAACATTTGGTATTAAAAAAAAAGTGAACAAAAATGTCAGGTATTTTAATGAAAAAGAAGTTAAAATTATTCTGATACTGGTTTGAACTATGACTAGTCTGTGAATTTTAATATAGAGATGTGCTTTGAATTAAACTCAAAGAGATAATTACCTTTCCAAGTGAAAACTAAATATAGGGAACTTATATAAAAACAAAAATTATATAATGGTCTGTACCATTTAACATAGTAGATCACATGTATAAACCAACTTATAAAAATTGGTCTGTGTAAATATGCTATTCTTGGGCTTCCCTTGTGGCTCAGATGGTAAAGAATCCGCCTGCAATTCAGGAGACCCAGGTTTGATCCCTGGGTTGGGAAGATCCCCTGGAGAAGTGAAAGGCTACCCACTCCAGTATTCTGGCCTGGAGAATTCCATGGACTATACAGTCCATGGGGTTGCAAAGAGTCAGACATGACTGAATGACTTTCACTTCACTTTCAAATACATGTTACAAACACCTTGTACGTGCAATAGCCATATTATATTTGTATTACTAGACAGAGTTATATTTCAGAGTATTGGATAACGCCTGTGGTAGATAAAAATTATGCATCAATAGGCCAAGTTTAAATGAAGTCCTAAAGTATTTGATTTTCAGAATGAAATAAAAGTATAACTGCATTAAAGTTCTAAGATATTTTATACAAAAGATGGCTGGAAAGGTAAGACTTTTGCCTATCTGTAACACTGTTAAAGTAAAATTCAGGGTATACTCATATATCACTTAGGATTAATAGACATGCTTGGTTTTATATGCTAGAAACAAAACACTTTAGTGCAAAAAGGAATGCATTTCCTTATTATTTAATATACTTAATAGTTAAATATTTAATTTATTATTAAATACTTAATATTTACTATTTCCTTATTATTATTCCTTATTTAATTTTCCTTAAAAATTAAGAATCCCCAAATTCCTACTGTTTCTTTACTGGAGTTGGTTAAGACTCCTTTCATCTCACTTCTTGTATCTTTACAGTTAAGGAAAGAGGCACCTCCTGCAAGTGTACTATGATGAACAGGGGCAAAGCATTGTGTCCTACCTCAGGAATGCAGTAATCCACTATCAAACCTTTAAAAAGGCAAGCTTTAAAAATGTTTCTACTTGTTTGCTACTATTTTAAAAGTAATCTCTTATTTGTAAATTGCCGATTACCTTTCTGAAGAATGGCTGTTAAGTGTTCTCCTAGAAGTTGTTTTTCCACAGTAGCAATTAATGACTTCCTATAAGGAAAAAAAAAAGTTTAGAATTAGACATTTGATTCTGCTGAAAATTAAGTCTCTCTTGGGGGATAAAAAAATTAACTAGCTCACTTTGTTAATTTCAATATTCTTACTCTTCTGTATAAATTTATTGTGCTCAGTTACTCTACTTTATGCCTAGAAGGAAAACATTGTGGATTTTAGAATTTTGGTATATCACAAAATAAATATTTCCATGGTCTTGCCATGGCTGGCTTTTTCTAAACCTCTCTGCTTTTACTAGGAAGTATTTATCTGCTTATAGGAATTCCTTGGCTGGTAATATTTAGGAAAGCAGAGAAATACTTTCTCCTATGAACACTTGCTGAATTTTAATCAGCCTGAAGATTTCAAAGCTCACATTAGCTTTTAATACTGTCCTTTAACTACATGCTAAACACATATGGACAACCAATAATCAAATCCTTGAGTAAACTAATTAAGTAGGGAAAAGAACAACTTGAAGTTTGCATTATGAAAACAACTGTTAAAGTCTTAAGTTTTACCTTAAAATACTTACTAACATTTGGGAAGCCCAAAGTGCCTTAAGTGATTCCGCAGCACAGGTTAAGGCTATTAGGCTGAGCGTGTAATACTTACTGGGTGGTCTGATCTAAGTAAGTAATAAGTCTGTCTGCTTCTTCTTCTAGACGTTTATTAACATGATGAAGGTATTCAGGAACCTATAAAGATAAGTTTTTTATATATTGTTTTCCTCCCCACAAATCATTTAGTAAATGTCAAGTCCAAAAGATCCTGGGAGTAG
>SJYX01017086.1:0-14466 GCA_006410675.1 Oreotragus oreotragus
ATATGCAGGAAAAATATCCTTAACAAAGTTCACAGTGCCATCACAGCCACCTAATTAAATATCTTAATTGCAAAATTAGTGTAATTTTTCCAAATATATTTCTTTAAACTATTTACTTTGGCTGCACTGGGTCTTAGTTGCAGCATGCAGGATCTAGCTCCCTACACCCCTTGCATCAGGAGCACAGAGTCTTAACCACTGGGCGGGGAAGTCTCCCATATACACATACATAAAGCCCAAATAGCCGTGAACCCAATGGCATGCCTCTTTATAGAACTTAGAAATTTGGGAAGTAGCTTTAATTATGTATTCCAATAAAAAGACAAGAGTTGGTTGATTATTTAAGTCCGACTTATCTATTTGACATCACTAGCAAAATCCTTCCTAAAGGAGTTTGCTTTGTCAGCATTATATTAAGTAACCCCATGTTTTCTAAAATGCCAGAGTAGCTTACAGATCAGAACAGAAAATCCTTCAGGTCCTTGTGGCACATTCTGTGACTGCCCCCATCAAGGCTGTCCACAGTCGATCCTCTCTGACCACTCCCTGTAGGTTTATTCCTTTAGAGAAAGTCACTAAAAATCTAGGCTCATTATACAGTAGTGGTGTTAATACCCTTGGACTTCCCATTAAAGTATCAAATCAGTGCTTCATTATAGGTGCTATTTTGCCCAAACTGTTCTAAGCAGCCTCACCTCCCAGGGCCCAAGTAATCTTGTATTCATAAACATCTTCAGTGCCCTGTAGGAGCCTTCCAGTTCAATAGGTTGTGATTTTCAATCAAGTGTCCTTGAGATAGATGGAAACAAAAGTTGTATAATATATTACGTCTTCTAACTTCAGAAAAGTCCACACAATGGAATTAAGTTATCCAACAAAAAAGTTTTTGAGATTGCCAACTATTTATGCCCTCAGACTACCCAAACTGGCAATAATTGGTAGCTAAACAAAAACTAATCAAATCTACATCAATGGAGTCAGCACATTGCCTCCAAGTTCACATGAAGTCTAGAGAGTGGTGAAGAGCATAGTCTTGGGGATGATGGAACTGTGTTTGAATCCTGTATGGACCACTGATCTAGCTGTATTAGTTTCCTATTGTTGCTGTAACAAACTGCTACAAATTCAGTGGCTTAAAACAACACAAATTTATTATCCTGTAATTCTGGAAATCAGCTATCTTAAAATCAAGGTATCAGGAGGGCTCTATTCTTTTTGGAGGCTCTAAAGGCAAATTCATTCCCTTGCCTTTTCCAGATTCTAGATGGTACCTCGAATTCCTTGGCCTTTAGCCCCATATTCCATCTCCAAAGCCAACAGCATAGCATCTTCAAGTCACTTTCTGTTTCCTTCTCTCTCCACCCTCCACCGCCACCATCTCTGTCTCCCTCTCTCTCCCTCTCTCTCTCCCTGTCTCTCTCCCTCTCTCTCTCCCTTTCTCTCCCTTCCTCTCTCTCCCTCTCTCTCTCTCCCTCTCTCTCTCCCTCTCTCTCCCTCTCTCTCCCTCTCTCTCTCCCTTTCTCTCCCCTCTCTCTCTCCCTTTCTCTCCCTCTCTCTCCGTCTCTCTCTCCCTCTCTCTCTCTCCTGCTGTCTGTCTCTCCTCCTGTCTCTCTCTCTCCTTCTGTCTCTCTCCCCTTCTATCTCTCACTCTCTCTGCCTGTCTTTCACTCTCTCCCTCTTTCTCTCTCTCCCCACCTCTCTCTCCATCTCTTCTCTCTCTCCCTCTGCCCCCCATCTCTCACTCTCTCTCTCCCTATCTCTCAGTGTCTCTCTCCATCACTCTCTCTCCCCATCTCTCACTCTCTTTCTCTCTCCCGCTATTGTTCACTCACTCTCCCCCATCTCTCACTCTCTCTCTCCCCCTTGTCGCTCTTTCTCACACACACATACACACACACACACACAATTTCACTTCCACGATATATCAGGTGATTATTTTAATTTAAACACAAATTCTGGAACACAAACCTTCATGTGCCTAAGAGAATATTTAAAATCAGATTGAGAAAATCAGTAGAGCAGACAGCCCCTTCCATACCAAGGTATGCTATCTATGAAGCCCATATGGAACAGTGACATCTGATGCCCTTCATTTTTGTCTTAACTAAAGTGCACACCACACACATACACACACATACTCACATACTCCCACGCTAAAATGAGATTTGTCTTTCTTCAGAAAGTGAAAGGCTGCACACATCCTTCTATGGCTTTGAAACTATGTTCCTCAGGGACTCTGCTTCAAGATTGTCATTCAACCTCCATGGCACCCCCTTCATCAACTGAGGAATAAATAAAGCCTTTTGTGTGTGCTTAGCAGTTGTTTCACATTTGCTAGGAAAAGAACAAAGAAACAGAGACCTCATAACAAACACAGGAAGTGCTGAGGACAGCTTGGAGGGGAAAAGAACATTACTGAGCCAAGTCTGAATTCGCAATTCAGTCTCTGAGTAATTCATTTATTCTGAATGGTGGGAAACAGATATAGAGTTAAATTAATACTCATCAGTTATTATTCTGTAGCAAATGTACTTCCTATCTACAAGCAGACAAGCCCTATATAATTTTCTTCTAAAAGAAGTGTAGGAGAAAGTGACTAATTCTTGTTCGTGCAATTAGTAAAAAGGCATATATGGCATTTCAGAGACTGTTATTCACTTCCTTCCTTCTGTTATAAGGAAATCACAATGGGCCTAGAATCCCCGCCAACATTAACAGTGGCCTAGAATTTTCTATTTAAACATTCAAAAGATATGAAACGTGTGGCACCCGAGCCTACCCTGGCCATGCTTAACTTTTAGACACCGAGCCAGGCAGAGCACTCCTCCATGGCTCGGAGCATCTTACTCTGGAAAGTGACTCCTATCTCAAGAAGACTGGGACAAGATAAGCTCACATGGGATGACACTTTCAGGCCATTTTATGATAAATTTACTTCATAGCATCTTCTGTAGAGCCAATAGCCTGTCTCATCTGCCATTTTATTCCCAGGGGTGTTTTCCTGTTTCTGTCAGTGTATGGATAGGATTCTTGCCTAAAACAGACGGAAGTTGGGGGAAACGGGAGATAAAGGAAAAGGAAAGAAAAGCATCACAAATTGGCCACCAAAGAATGGAAATAATATTTATTGAATACCTGCAGTATGTTGGGCACTTTACACATTTAATTTATAAATTAGATAATTCAATCTTCATATCATATCTAATGCAGAGACTTAATTCTGCATGTTTTAAGTGAGGACATTGAAACTCAGAGATGTCAATAAACTTACTCCAAGTCACACAGCTAGGCAGTAACAGAGTCTGGTCTTTCCACTTCACCATTAACACCCCAACCATTGTGATTTATACTTGAAATCAGAAAGCAAGATTATAGAAAGTTTCACATCCTATCCTAAGGATCCCATATGATGGCTAGCTCATGAGAAGACTTCAGTACTAAAGAAATCCTGGTTGTGAACTAAATTAATCCCTGACCCTGCATTGAATGCAAGGGGGAAATAGATGGAAGAGTGTTGAGATGTCAACAAAGATCCATTTCCTACCAAGAGATCAAAGAGGAGGAGAAGGAGCTGCGCAGAGGGTGTTGTAGACAGTGCCGGAAAGACTTGGCGTAAGGAGTGTCCCTGCCACTTTGGTGGCTTTTCTAAGCTAGCCAGGAAAGAGCGCCTAGGTCAGGAAGCCATCAGGCCAGTTCAGAAGCCAGTCCCCGGGATGCTGGGGCTAAAAGAGAAGTAGAGCGGGAGGAACCTTTTCCAACAGGAATTTTCCATTTCTCACAATGAGCTAGTCAAACAGCAGTTACTTGCACTTAAGAGAAAGAATGAAACGTTACATAACTTTTTAATTCTCATTTGCCTAGTTTACTTTGAACGAATTCTTATTTCTGCCTTCATTAGAGTATTTAACACAATGTAATCAACCTGCTGGGAAGTAAAAGTGCAACCATTTTATGGTTTGTTACATTGAAATTTAAATTTGCATATTTCATCAACTATGGATTATGAAATACCTCTCTAGTGTGAGCCCAAACATCAAGCCGTTTTCTGAGTAAAGTGCTTAATTAAATAAAAGATGATTAGCAACATTCATTTATACCCTAGATACTTTAGCAGTTTGAAATTAAAATACAAAGACATTTAGAAACTTTACCAAATCTTCCTCATCACTGTTTTGCAAGCATCTCTCAGAATATGATACATTGACTCTATGTGGGGAAAAAACTTCACTCTAAAATATACCTCTTTATAAATAAAGCAAAGCAATCAAGTAAATAGTACCTGAACTCAGATTCAATTTTATCATTTTAATTCCATTCAAACCTTCATCACTGGTGCGACTGGTCTAAGTCTTATTCTGCAGATTTCTACCATGCCAAATAAAAGAGAACATGCAGCAGGCTTCCCAGTCTAAATGCAAACCGTCTTGATAAATCAATGGTGAGCTAACTTAATTTGGTGCTTCTAACCTATACTGCAAACACAAAATCCTTCTGCACCCAACTGAAGCTTATTTTTTAAAAAGAATTTCAGAGCAGTGAGTGAGCTTATCTCAATGTCTTCTCTCTCTTACAGTATTGACTACAGGCTTAGATCTCCTTGACTTGAGTGAACCTGTCTCTCAAACCCAAACCAAAGCCAAGAAGTTGGAGGCCTCATCAAAAACTTCATCCCTCAAGAAAAAGGCTGATGGGTCTGACCTCATCAGTGCAGATGCTGAGCAGAGAGGCCAGGCTCTCCGAGGCTCGGAGACAGCATCCTTAGACTTAAGTAAGGCAATAGCTGTGTTTGCTGCCTTGATACAAAGCCATTCTACAGATGACATGAAAACTGTGGGCAAAGCAGTAGAAAAGTTGATGTCTATGTAAGAAAGTGGGCAGGACGCACTTTGAGCTTAGATTAAGTAGCAGTTGGGGAACTCAACTTTGTAGAACTGGAGTGGATTTATATGTTTACTTATACAACCCATGTGTATCGAGTTTTTGACAGACGGCAGACACCATACTAGGCGCTGGAGTGACAATGAAAATAAGACACAAATCTTTCTCTCCAGGACCATTCAGTCTAGAGAGGAAGAGAGTCTAGAAAGAGAAAATGCTAACCAAGGTCTAGGAACAGCCAAATGGAACAGTAACATGTAACATGCATGGAAATATTGCAGTACAATAATGTTAGCTACCATTTATTGGTGACTTACAATGTCCAGGACTGTGCTACATCATTTACATATATTATCCCATTAAGTCATCACAACTCTTTGAAATGAGTGAGGAACCAGGTTTTCAAATTTAAATAATTTGCCCAAGATCCCAGTTAGTATGAAGAAGAACTGGATGGAATTTGAGCCAAGCTCTAATTAACTTTAAAGTCCATATTTCTCTCCACTGCACATTTTCCTGAGAAAGGAGGTCTTAACCTCGACTCATGGAACCAGTCAATTAGGCTCTTTGAGAAAGAAAGGTGGCAAGAATTTCAGAAAATCAAGGGAAACATGGATGAGTAAATATCCATAAAATGAGCATATTAGTAACATCCATAAAGTCATGAAGGTTAAAGGAGATATATAAAATCGCTTAGCACTGTGTTATATACATATTAGATGCTTATGAATTAATTTATCCATTTGTTCAATAAACATTTTTCTGGATACCTGTTGTGTTCTATACTATGTGCTGGGAATACAAAGATAAATAATATAAGCTTTCTGCTCCTTAGTAAATTTACAGTCTAGTGGAGGGATAGAAAAAATGATGAAATGATTACCATAAAGTATGTCCTATGTGCTGCAATAAAGAAAAGCCTGGGTTAGTTACTGCATACTAGCACCTTCATAAAGCCCCTCACCCATCCAGGGGTTTATAGAATGTATGTTATAGGAAGCACTGTGATAGCAGTCTGAAGGATGAGGAAGAATTTGTCAGATGAAAAACATGGATCAGAGAGAGTAAGGAGGAAAGGGCAGGGCTTTCCTGATGCAGAAGCACAAATAGACCGATGCTTTTTCAAGCAAATACAAATATTGTCACAGTATTCAAGAATGGTAGAGTAGTGAGAAATAAGTCTTAGAGTCACCAGGGGTTGGATAATGGGAGTTCTTGCTTGCCAGGCCCTTAAGTTTCAGGGGAGGGCGGGGTTGAAGGGTAAAGTTCACTTGTATGAGACTTCTCCGTCTTAACCAATCTCTGTTCTCTCTCTGCCTCATATTCTCCCCCTGTTCCCCTCACAACCTTCCTGTCTCCTTAGCAGACATTCAAACACAACTGGAAAAATGGGATGATGTTAAGTTTCATGGAGATCGAAATAGCAAGGGGCATCCCATGGCAGAGAGAAAATCAAGCTCATCTAGAACTGGATCAAAAGAACTTTTATGGTAAGACATTTTAATATCGGAAAATAACCATTTATGTGTCATTTACACATGTATTGAAATAGCCATTGAGCTAAGTCAGTCCAGATTCTTGGTGCCATTTATAAGCCCCTGTTTATCAGTGTTAATTATTGTGACTTTTATTTCATCTGAGTTGCCAAAAATTCAGCCAATAAGGATTTTGACAATTTCATAATTCAATACTCAATATTTTTCAATATTTGTTAATAATTTTCTGAATGTGTAACTGATTTTTCAAAATAGGTACACAGGTATATTTCATATATGTGTTTATTCAATGGGGGCTTCCCTTAAGGCTCAGATGGTAAAGAATCTGCCTGCCAATGCAGGAGACCCAGGTCCTATTCCTGAGTCGGGAATATCCCATTAAGTGAGTTATAGTTAAATTAAGTGTTTCTAGTTAAACAGGTAGCCTATCCTGACTTTATGAATCATCCCTATCAGAAAATGAACTAATAATAATCTATGGATGTCCATGACGAAAACTGGCTGCCTAAATCTTACCATGTCTTTAAAACTTCCTAAGGTGGTGAAGGTGAAGTCGCTCAGTTGTGTCCGACTCTTTGCAACCCCGTGGACTGTAACCTACTAGGCTTCTCTGTCCATGGGATTCTCCAGGCAAGAATACTGGAGTGGACTGCCATTTCCTTCTCCAGGGGATCTTCCCAACCCAGGGATCGAACCCGGGTCTCCTGCATTGGAGGCAGACGCTTTAACCTCTGAGCCACCAGGGAAGCCAAAGGGCAACATATTTCAGTCTGTTGCCCTTCACACATCTCCACTTATATGACATTTCAAATTCTATGTAAAGATCCAATCTTTACTAATACACTTTGTGAGAAGCTCCCTCCCCACAAAAAGCCAATATTTTTTGATGAAGCAGAACTTTCTGCAACAAAAATGGTATTGCATTTATTTGCCTTTTGCACATAACTGAAGTCTAAATCAATCAGAGACAATAACACCTAGCACATTGCAGCCACTGATATTCCAAAAGTGGTCATTATAAAGTAAAAGTCTGATGAGAGCTTTGTTACCAACGTTCTTGGTGATCCAAATTAGCCAGGTTTTTTGGCTGACTTTCTAGCTGAATTTGCTTCTTGATGTACATTAACTTCCTTCATGCGCCCCATATAGGTCTTCAGAGCACAGATCTCAGCCAGAACTGAGTGGTGGGAAAAGCGCCTTGAACTCTGAGTCAGCTTCAGAGCTGGAACTAGTGCCTCCAACACAGGTAACAAATCCAATTCCTCAATGTACCTATCTTTTCTAATAGATCATTTATGTCATAAATATTTTATTTAAATTTTAACCAAAAATTTTGAAGTTCTTTTTTCTGTATTTTGTATTTTATTTGCTTTCTCGCTCAGTAGCTATCTCAATGCTGTCAGCTTCAGAGCTGGAACTAGTGCCTCCAACACAGGTAACAAATCCAATTCCTCAATGTACCTATCTTTTCTAATAGATCATTTATGTCATAAATATTTTATTTAAATTTTAACCAAAAATTTTGAAGTTCTTTTTTCTGTATTTTGTATTTTATTTGCTTTCTCGCTCAGTAGCTATCTCAATGCTTAAAATAACAGACGATTGATAAATAGGTAGGTGGGTAGGTAGGTAGGTAGAAAGATAGATAGATAGATAGATTTGGCTGGAAAATGTGTCAGTGAACTTACTACTTAGCACTTTTTCCTTGTTCTACCATTTACTGTTCCATTATTTTTCAATACAAAATCTGTTCTACTCCAGCGTTAGCATTGTTTATGTAACAGACGCAGAGAAGAGGAAAATACATCTTGAACATTCATTCACATCTATGCCCTGTGGGACAAGATATTTACACATCAGGATTCTGGCCATCACATTAAAATACATGTGATGCTAAGGAATTACTAAGTGTAGTATGAGCGATCATGATAATACTAAGAGCTACCATTTGCATGGCAACCCACTCCAGTACTCTTGCTGGAAAATCCCGTGGACGGAGGAGCCTGGTAGGCTGCAGTCCATGGGGTCACACAGAGTCGGACACAACTGAAGTGACTTAGCAGCACTAAGTATTAGGGACTCCACTATGTGCTTTTCACATATTGGATTGGCCAAAAAGTTTGTTTTGGTTTTTCCATAACATCCTACAGGAAAACCGAAACGAATGTTTTAGCCAACCCAATATTACACCTAACACTCAAAAAATCCTGTGAATTATTTTTACCCTTACTTTGTCTCTAAGGAATCTTGGTAGAGTCAAAATCCTTTTATTGGGGCACCCAACTAATCCCTCGTATAAGTAAACCAGATCTGTCTGTCCACTATATTTGACCCTCAACTTCAGTGTAACTGACTTGCCTATAACTAGTTACCTCCTATGGTTAAGGCTGTGCCAAGAAAACCCAAGTCAATCTCAATCTTTTCATTTGCTCAAACACTTTACAAGGTATACAGCCTTGATCTAAAACCAAAAAGATCTCTTAAGAAATGTATCCACATTCACACATCTATAATCTCCATGGAAATAAGTAGGATGAAATGAGCAAAAGAAATTTTCCTGAGTTTATTAAATAAGATACTGAAACTAAGAAAGGAGATACTTTGTCTGAAGTGAGTAAAGGGATAACCATGATAATAGCAAATATTATTGAGTGCTATGAGAAGGCCTTCTAATATGTATTAATTAGCTCTTTTGATCCTAACAAATGATTTGATTGTAAGTGTATTTATTACCCCCATTTTATAAAGGGGGGGGGCATACTGAGACTAAGAAAACTGTCAATGCACTCACAACCAATTAGTGGCCAAGAGAAGGAGGACACAGATAGAAAGAAAATGCAAGACATCTGAAAACAGTTGTTAAGTCATTAACAGCAACCCTACAAGAGAGAGGTGGGCATTACTGCTCCCGGAACTCGGCAGGAAAATGAGTCAGCTAACTTTCAGAACAAATAACCCTGGGAAGCTTAATGAATTGTAAAGGTACCATGTTCTTTATCTTTGTTCATTTAAATGTATCTTTCAAAAAAGCAAATTGATAACATCTATTAGAGAACCATTTCTTGATAAGTGCATAGAGATTCAGGCAAAGTAATTGGTGCTGTTTCATAAACTGGAATCCTTGGAACAGTTTAATGTGGCAAGAGAAAACTTATTCCTGCAGCAGGGGGAGACCTGGCACAGGTGGGCTGTTCTACGGGGAGCTGGAGGGGGTGGAGGATCAGCTGGGGTCCTCGGTTGCCATGGAGACCCACAATGCACTGGTCTTCTTATTCCAGTGACTGCTACTCCCCTGCTGGTTGTCTGATTTCATCCCACCACATTGTCCACTTACCCACTGGTGTGCCTTTAAGCAAACACAATATGCTTTGGAAATTTTGTATAAGAGTCCCAAAATTGTTCTCCAAAACATAATGTTAATTGCTCTGAGATAGTTCTGTCTGGATAAATCATAGTGAATCCTTTTAGAAAGTTACCAATTATTTGTAAAGCGTTTATCCTTTAAATTATTTTTCTTTACTGCTGCATGTTTACTTAACAAGATTTGCCTAAACTAAGCAAATTTATAACCTTCTAGTTGTAATTCCAGCCTATGGTTAAATTAGGAAAATTTCATGAATTTGGGATTTAATCATTTAAAATATTAAGTCACTCAAATGGAACAGCAAGAAAATAGACTGAATTATCTACCTGTAATAAAAAAACAGAAAGGTGTTTTTACTCTTAGCATACTGCTCTTAAATATATGATCTCTTTACATAAATAAGATGATGAAGCAGTATGAAAATTTGACTTAAAACTGACTTGCAAACTATTGAAGTAAAAAATTTCAGCTCATCAAAATTTTTTTACTGCTCCACTAACACTCAGATGGTTCACAGGAAAATCAAGGAAATGTATTCTCTCTCAAGCCAACACAAATAATCTTAGTTCAACAGGTGAGGAGCTATTTAAAAGCCTTGCTTAAAAATCATATTTCAAAATCACAAAGAGAATGAAAGCTAACAATGAGAACAATTCTTATGTTAGTTTATTTTCTTTTCAAAATGGGGAAAAAGAAAAGCATAGACTAATCTCTTTCAAATAGTGCTTTGAATACACTAATCAGAGTGACAGGAGATTATAATAAATTCTATAATCTCTGTATATTGAAGAATAAAGTTTCTTGATATTATGCAAACTGTCTAATTTGTATTCCCTGCAGCTAACCATTTAAAGAAATTATGATATCTGAAAAATTTATAAAGATTTTTGAAGAATTGAAGAAATTCTTCAATGATATAAAGTTGGCTTTTTCCATGAAGGAATTGAGATAGTGGTAAGGAAAAAAAAAAAAAAGAACCAATTTCCACCAAAGAGTGATGGTTCACAAATTTATCTTTCAGTATGGACACTGGAAGGACAGCTCCAAGACAAGCTCTTCTTAACCTCAGCTGGACTACACGAGAAAGTGAGGCACCCAGGCTCTCAAATACAGAGTCATAATCCTGACTCAGTATTTGAATCAGAGTGAACAGAATCACTCTGATTCTGCTGATTTTGGCAGAGCAAATACTTCCTTCCACATTGTCATAATTCCATCAAGTTGGCAATGTTCCAAACCAGAACAGTTTAAACTTTAAAAGTGCAGATATATTTTCTAAATTTTTGAAGGAGTAGTGAAAAAGGAAAGGCATACTAATAGTAATGTAAGATATTCCTAATATACTATTTGAAATGTTTACAATAATCTTGAGAATTAACGCTTTCTCCATTAATGAGCAATGCATCTCAGAGAACAGAAGTAGTTTTCCCAAGGTGCCACAGCTAAGATGGAGAGGAGCCAGCACTCAGATCAAACCCATCAGCTTCTACAGCCCTTGTTCTTCATCACACGTCACCTCTTATCAGCCACATCAGACTTCTCTACCTGAGAGAACTCACAGACCACCGATTTCCCTTCTCAATGCAAGCCCTGATTATTACTTAGTTTATAGGGTTAATATGAGTTAAGTGGTTTTAAAAAATATCACTTTCTTCCAGAAAATCTGAAGATGAATTAGGATTGTCATCTGATCTGAGGCCATGCACATTTTTGTGCCTCCCCTCCCAAATTCATTCTCAACCTCTCGCTCTTAGAAATGCTAATGACTTCCATGCCATTCCTTTTCAATTTAATGAAGAAGACAATGTCTGCCATCCATAAAGCCATAAGTGAGGCAGTGGAAAAGTTTGAAAGATGAGACAGATTTTAAGAAGTATGAAGAACTTTGTATCTAGTAGAAACAATTAGATAATACACTATGGATATAAATATAGTTTTGCTTTTTGGAAGACAGCACAGGAGCCACATCATCATCCCTCTTTCCCTCCTGGCAACACACAGTGAGCTACCAGTGAGGAAGAAAGCAAGAGAATTTGGAAAGAAGTGACAAAACCGAGAAGGCAGAAAGACAAGGTCAGCAGGAGGGCAAAAAGAAAGCAAGCTGAAGATCATTTTCATAGTAGATAATCTGCACATACTAGGTACTCAACAAATACTTTTTATATAGTAGGAAAATAAAGAATGCTAACAAAAAGGAGAAACAAAATGTTTTTCATTTTTAAAAATTTGAAAATAGAGGCTAGTGGTTAAAGATGGGAAAAATGAAAGGATAAATTTTTATTCCTTTAGCATTTGAAGCTAGTTTCAAACAATAATTTTTATGTGTTTGCTAATAGACTGTTCATCTTCTTTAAAAATCAGTCCTGATTTGCCTTGATAGTCCATAAGATAGAATTGCATGGTTGGAGGCAGACGGGAACCATGGGCTACCTACCTTTGCACAAAGCTCTGGGAATCTGCTCTTGACACAAAAGGTACACCTTTTTTCTGTACTTTCAGTGATAAATGTCTGCTGGCTGATTAAGAAAAAATATCATAGCCATCTTAATGAAGAAAGTGTTTAGATGATCTGTTCTATCATGAGTCCAGATTAAACAAAAGAGTTCTAAACACAGTTGTTTTTTTTTTATCGAATTTCCAAAGTCACACCTGATAAGCCCAAAGAGAAAAATGATAACACATCACCAGCAAAAGTCTGTATATTCAAAGCTATGGTTTTTCCAATAGTCATGTACAGATGTAAGAGTTGGAACATAAAGAAGGCTGAGCACCAAAGAATTGATGCTTTGAAACTGTGGTGCTGGAGAAGACTCTTGAGAGTCCCTTGAACAGCAAGGAGATCAAATCAAATCAGTCAATCGTAAAGGAAATGAACCCTGACTATTCATTGAAAGGACTGACGCTGATGATCTCAGTTCGTTTCCAAGGCAAACCATTCAATATCACAGCAATCCAAGTCTGTGCCCCAACCACTAATGCTGAAGAAGCTGAACGATTGTATGATGACCTATAAGACCTTCTAGAATTAACACCAAAAAAAGATGTCCTTCTCATCATAGGGGACTGGAATGCAAAAGTAGGAAGTCAAGAGATACCTGGAGTAACAGGCAAATTTGGCCTTGGAATACAGAATGAAGCAGGGCAAAGGCTAACCAAGTTTTGCCAAGAGAATGCACAGGTCATAGCAAACACCCTCTTCCAACAACACAAGAGAAGACTCTATACATGGACCTCGCCAGATGGTCAATACTGAAATCAGATTGATTATATTCTTTGCAGCCAAAGATGGAGAAGCTCTATACAGTCAGCAAAAACAAGACCAGGAGCTGACTGTGGCTCAGATCATGAACTCCTTATTGCCAAATTCAGACTTAAATTGAAGAAAGTAGGGAAAACCACTAAGCCATTCAGGTATGACCTAAACCAAATCCCTTACAATTATACAATGGAAGTGACAAATAGATTCAAGAGATTAGATCTGATAGAGTGCCTGAAGAACTATGGACGGAGGTTCATGACATTGTACAAGAGGCGGTGAGCAAAACCATCCCCAAGAAAAAGAAATGCAAGAAGGTAAAATGGTTATCTGATGAAGCCTTACAAATAACTGAGAAAAGAAGAGAAGCAAAATGCAAAGGAGAAAAGGAAAGATATCCATCTGAATACACAGTTCCAAAGAATAGCAAGAGCGATAAGAAAACCTTCCTAAGTGAACAATGCAAAGAAATACAGGAAAAATAATAGAATGGGAAAGACAAGAGATCTCTTCAAGAAAATTAGAGATAACAAGGGAACATTTCACACAAAGATGGGCACACTAAAGGACAGAAACCATATGGACCTAACAAAAGCAGAAGATATTAAGAAGATGTGGCAAGAATATACAGAAGAACTATACAAAAAAGACATTAAATGACCCAGATAACCATGATGAAGGGGCTTCCCTTGTAGCTCAATTGGTAAAGAATCTGCCTGCAGTGCAGGAGACCTGGGTTCGATCCCTGGGTCGGGAAGATCCCCTGGAGAAGGAAATGGCAACCCACTCCAGTATCCTTGCCTGGAAAATCTCATGGACAGAGGGGCCTGGAGGGCTGCAGTTCATGGGGTCACAAAGAGCCGGGCTCGACTGAGTGACTAACAGTAACCATGATGATGTGATCACTCACCTAGAGCCAGACATCGTGGAGTGCAAACTCAAGTGGGCCTTAGGAAGCATCACTACAAACAAAGCTATTGGAGGTGATGGAATTCCAGCTGAGCTGTTTCAAATCCAGAAAGATGATGCTGTTTTAGTGTTCCACTCAATATGCCAGCAACTTTGGAAACTCAGCAGTGGTCACAGTACTGGAAAAGGTCAGTGTTCATTCCAATGAAAGGCAATGCCAAAGAACGTTCAAACCACACAATTGCACCCATCTCACATGCTAGCAAGGTAATGCTCAAAAATGCTTCAAGTTGGGCTTCAACAGTACATGAACCGAGAACTTCCAGAAGTTCAAGCTGGATTTAGAAAGGGCAGAGGAACCAGAGATCAAATTGCCAACACCTGCTGGATCATAGAAAAAGCAAGAGAATTCCAGAAAAATATCTGCTTCATTGACCAAAGCCTTTGACTTGTGGATCACAACAAACTGTGGAAAATTCTTAAAGAGATAGGAATACCAAACCACCTTACCTGCCTCCTGAGAAGTCTGTATGCAGGCCAAGAAGCAACAGTTAGAACCAGAC
>SJYX01017087.1:0-10081 GCA_006410675.1 Oreotragus oreotragus
GAAAGAGAGTCCACAGAATTACACAAGATATGCAACTCCTTTTACAAGAATAACATGTTTTACACGTTTACATGTACTACTTATGACCAAGATTTCAGAAGTTAAGTACACATGCAGGGTATCTAATTACTCTAAACTTCCATGATAAGTTATATTTTACAACACAGGCCTAGACCACGGTCAATACACAGTTCTGAAGACCCAAAGAAATCCCTAATCTAATTGCTAATAATTCCTTAGTCATCTCACAGAGTTGGAGGATGAGACAATCTAATTAAGCAATTGTTCTATCCACTAACAACTTGAAACAGAATGTAACAGTGCATCTTTTTAAAATATCTGGACCATAGAATTCTAGGGCCAAAGGGAACTTCAAGGGACATCTAGGATAGAAAGGTCCTTAAGTCAAATCATAAGGAAGACAGCTCTTAAATATATTCAGAAAGAGCCATCCTCTTTCAATTGTTTTACCCAGCTAGAGGCAACAATCTATAAGAACAACATAATAACAATCTACGTTAATTAACACGATCATAATTTCTACTATGAGAGAGCTTACTCTCACCCTTATTCTCATTTTCCCTCTGAAGAACTAGAAAGTAGTAGGCAGAGGTGAGGTTAATTCACATTTTGGAACAAGAAACTAAGGAGTTAAGCTGTGAAAAATGTCAGAGTACCAGGCCTTACCATGAAGATCTCATCATACATTAGCACCACTTTTTCCTTCAATGGTTTTTTGGAGGCTGAAGATTTCCGGAGCAAACCCCCTCGTTTCTCTACCTGTGCCATGGTGAGAGAATCTGTGAAAAGAAAGCCACAGTTAGTGCTAGAAATGCTAAGATGTTGGAGAGTCTATTGAAATACCTCTTGATGGGAAATTTTTTAGGAAGAAGAAATGATAAATAACCATGCTATAGATTTTGTGCATTTGTCCAACATCCCCTCCTCTGACCAGCTAATTTCAAGGTTTAAATCATAATTTGGTCTACAGCAAAACACATTTTACATCCTTAAAACATGCCAGTGGACAAGACTTAAAGAAGATCCAAAACCAAGCAGGATAGTGTAACTCGCTCCATCTGTAATAGGTCCGGTCATATATTTGAGGCTGATGGAGGAAAGGCTGCAAAGCACACACTGCCCACAGACTAATGGTGAAGTTAAATTTCAAGTATTGATCGAGCTTAGGACCATTAAGGCAGGAAGTATGCTGCAGACTGATGTGCTCCATTGATTTCCCCAAAGTAAGTAGGTCCTCCTCATTGCAAAGGACTTGGCCTTCACTGTCACATAAATCACACTGGACTTGACTGTCTTCAGAAATTCCTCTGCAAAGAAACCCAAGGCAGAAAACAGTAGTTAAAAGACCAAAAATTAAATTAATTTCAAAATAACCAAATATAACTCCCTTCAAATTTAATTATATATATAACTTCACTGTATTTTTTAATTCTCTATAAAAGCAGTTCCACAAATCATGCCCAAATTTTCCCACCTTGCTTCCAGGATTCCTCAATTTTTTCCAAGTGAGAACTTGAAATGCCACAGGTCTCCACATGGATTTACACATATTCTCTCACTTTCCAAATTTTTTCTTCTGTTGACAAAATTCCTCTCTTTCCCTTAAATCTTAGGCTTTAGTTGTGAAACTTAATTTTATCCAATGGCAAGTATGGATGGTAGTGAGGAGACTGATTTCACTTTCAGACAAATCCAAAGCAGCGGAGAATTAATCTTGCTCAATGACATTTGGAAAATATACACTATGCTTCAAATCAAAATCAAAACTTTAAGGAAGAGATGAATCCAACAGCATAAAAGACTCTGTCTCAGATATCATCTTTCTCTAATACATATAGCCCCAAAGGAGACGCATTTTTGAGCTCTAAAAGCACAGAAAATTTCCTCACTAGATGTTACATATCCTTAGCACAGGGACTGTATCTTATATCTTTTTCATAAGCACTTGGTTTGCAGTAAATGCTTAGTATATGATTGTCACTGAGAAATCCTACATCTAACCTAAAATTTTAATTAGACCTATCTCTATCAAAGCCTCACTAAGACCTCTTATTCCTTTATGATCCAGAGAAAACTGAAGGAAAAAATAACAACAACCAAAAAAAGAGAAGATTCTTTCAGGCAATTTACACTATATTGATCATCGCTTTGCCTCAAAGCATGAAATAGAGGCTCCATTCAAAACATTCCTGTGTCTTTTAAATAGGTTGTCAAGAGGAAGATGTCCTTATCGGGGGAAAATAAATTGGATATCAAGAGGATCCTATTAAAATAAATCAAAAGCAATGTAATTCTAAGCTTAGTGGATATAGATCCTTCATGTGCTCAGCTTCAACCAGTTGATTAACACGAACAGTGGGAACCAAAGTGCCTGGATGTGAAAAGCACATGTTTACAAACATCTTTTGAGGATTTATAATTAGGTTACAGCTAATCAATGTCCACCCCAAACCTAATAAACTCACTTTCTCTAATTTGGAATCAATACTTTCTAATAAGCAAAAGGGAATAGGAGAGAAAGGAAAAACAATTTCAACCGAAAGTACCAAATTTCCTAAGAAATTAAATTCTTTTCATCACTCTCCTTCCATCTGGAGCAGGGGGAAATTCAACGAAGGGCCTCAACTCATTATTCTCTGTCATCATCACAGGCACCTGGAATTTACCACCCAAGCTGTCTGAAGTGTGACTAGAAACTGACAACATAAAAGTCCCCTCCTTTTGCCAGCTCCTCTACCCGTGAGCACAACAAAGAAGGGTATCTAGAATGCAAACTAGAAGAAGTGTAGAACTCTTAAAAAAAAAATCTTTCTGGCATCTCAGAAAACGAAGCCTGTGCTCCCAAATTTGAAAGTAAAATATCTGACTGGTAGAACAGTAAATTGCAGTACATTAGTAATGCAAGTGTAATCTGTTTATATCCTCCCAGTGTTTCTTTCCTCTTTCACCATCCTCCCCTACTGCAGAGAGAACCAGTAGCAGCTGAGCAGCACCCAGACAAAACAGAAAGAACAACCAGCAGAACTGAGACTAGAACACAGCTCTCCCAACCAACTAGATGACACTGAGTAAATCATTGTGCTTCTCAGTTTCCTTACAAGTAAAACTAGAGGATTGGACTAGATATATTATCTAATGATTCTCTCAGCATCCCTGAAATACCACAAGCACAAAAGGAACACCTAAATATTGTAAAGCTCTAACTGAGGCACTGCTGCTGCTGCTAAACTGCTTCAGTCGTGTCCGACTCTGTGCGACCCCATAGACGGCAGCCCACCAGGCTCCCCTGTCCCTGGGATTCTCAAGGCAAGAACACTGGAGTGGGTTGCCATTTCCTTCTCCAATGTATGAAAGTGAAAAGTTAAAGTGAGGTCGCTCAGTAGTGTCCAAATCTTCGTGACCCCATGGACTGCAGTCCACCAGGTTCCTCCATCCATGGGATTTTCCAGGCAAGAGTACTGCAGTGAGGTGCCATTGCCTTCTCCAACTGAGGCACTAAGGAGTTACAAAAAGGAAATTCCAAACTGGATCCTCTAGGAGCTCAAATCTATTAGCAGAGACAGGCACAGAACAACCCATGAAGTGTTAAGTCGCTCAGTCCCATCCAGCTCTTTGTGACCCATGGACTGTGGCCCACCAGGCTCCTCTGCCCATGGAAATTTCAGACACGAATACCAGAGTAGGTTGCCATGCTCTTCTCCAGAGGAACTTCCTGACCCAGGGACTCAAGTCGGGTCTCACACTGCAGGCAGATTCTTTACCATCTGAGCCACCAGAACCCAAAGCACAAGGCAAATCGTGAGAAATAAATAAGAGTTAAAGTACAAAGAAAATGCTGTGGACTACAAGGAAGAGAAAGAAGCATTCTATGACTACACTATGACCTCTGTTGGCCTGGGCTTTTAAATCCTTCTAGTGAAGAAGTAAATACAGCAAAGCCACAGCAATCCCACAGAAATGTCATCTTAGGCATGAACCAGTTTCTGAGAAACAAGATATAGTAGACAAAGTAATAAAAAATAATCAGGCAACTTTTCAACACTAATTTCACCTACCACCAAACTTAGGAATGGCTTCAAATCCCCCAAACTCAATGGTAAATCAATGAAGTCTTTCATTCCTAAACCTCAGGAACTGCTGGTCCCATGACCTGCATACAACTTCTCTTTGAAAGACCCAAGTCATACAATAAGAACTATATCTTAAAGCAATCCAGCTACAGACTTCTTAAATGCATGTCACTTCACATCCCTACAGCATAAAATAATTAAATATCAAGATTTTAAAAACTAAAGTCAAATACTTCCAGTGTTTCACAGGCAAGGAATGTTAGTTACACTTAACAAGTTACTCATTTATTTTATTGTCTTCTTAAGCACAATATATCCCAACTCTAGTATCAGAAAATTAAATTAACAGAAATTCACTCTGATTTCCAGAGTGATCAGTTAATCTATTAAAGTCTTGGTATTGTATCTATATGAGATAATGAAGGTTAAAAAACTGTATTTATTGAGGTAATCATTTCACAATATACATAAATCAAACCATCATGCTGTACACCTTAAACTTACACAGTGATGTATGTCAATTGTTTCTCAATAAAACTGGGAAAAATATCTTAAAAAGTCTTTGGTCTTGGTCCCAACTATTATACACTCATTCTATAAGTTTCCTTTCTCTTCCTGGCTTCAATTTGCCAATATGTGTTGGACCGCAAGAAGGCTAAGAGCCAAAAACTTGATGCCTTCGAATTGTGGTGCTGGAGAAGACTCTTGAAAAGTCTCTTGGACTACAAAGAGATGAAACCAGTCAATATTAAAGTTAATCAACCCTGAATATTCATTGGAAGGACTAATGCTAAAGCTGAAGCTCCACTATTTTGGCTACCTGATGCAAAGAGCCAACTCATTGGAAAAGGTCCTGATGCTGGAAAAGATCCTGATGCTGGAAAAGACTGAAGGAAGGAGGAGAAGACGGTGGCAGAAGAGATGCTTAGATAGCATCACCGACTCGTGTGTGCCTGCATGCTCAGTCACTTCAGTGGTGTCCGACTCTCCACAACCCTATGGACTACAGCATGCCAGGCTCCTCTATCCATGGAATTCTCCAGGCAAGAATACTGGAGTGGGTTCCCATGGCCTTATCTAGGGGATCTTCTAGACCCAGGGATAGAACCTGCATCTCTTACGTCTACCTGCATTGACAGGCAGGTTCTTTACCACTAGCACCACCTGGGAAGCCCAGCATGACTGACTCAATGGACATGAATTTGAGCAAACTCTGGGAGACAGTGAAAGACAGGGAAGACTGGCATGCTGCAGTCCATGTGGTTGCAAAGAGTTGGACATGACTTAGTGATTGAACAACAAACAATAGCAAAAGCCATGGCAAGAAGCCATGGCAAGAATGTGCAGAAAAGGGAACCCTTGTGCACTGCTGGTGGGGATGTAAATTGGTACAGCCACTACAGAAAACAGTATGGATGTTCCTCAAATACTAAAAATAAAACTATCATATGACCCAGCACTCCCACTTCCATATGTATCTGAAGAAAATAAAGTCCCTATCTTAAAGAGATCCACTCTCATGTTCACTGCAACATTATTCACAATTAAAAAAAAACCATGGAAATAACCTAAATGTCCATCACTGGACAAATGGATAAAGAAAAGGTGGCATATACATACAGTGGAATATCATTCAGCCATAAAAAAGAAGGAAATCTTGCCATTTGCAACAACACAGATGAATCTTGAGGGCAGTATGCTAAATAAAATGTCAGATAAAGACAAATATTGTTTGTTGCATGTGGAATCTAAAAAAGCAAAACAAATAGAAATTGAGTACATTAGACTGGTGGTTGCACAAGGAATGGGGAATAGGGCAAATGGAAAGATGTTGGTCAAAGGGTACAAACTTCTAGTTATAAGACAAGTAAGTTCTGGGAATCTAACATAAAACCTGGTGACTATAGTTAACAATACTGTATTATATATCTAAAAGTTGCCACATTAACTCTTAAATGTTCTCACCACAAAAAAAGAAAAAAGAAAAACAGTGTCCATGTGAGGTAATGGATGTGTTAACTAACTTTATCATTGGTAATGATTTCACAATATATATGTATATCAAATCATCATATTGTATACCTTAAAGTTATACAGTGTTAAATATAAATTGTGTGTGTGTGTTAGTCACTCAGTCGTGTCCGACTCTGTAGGACCCCTTGCACTGTAGCCTGCCAGGCTCCTCTGTCCATGGGATCCTCAAGGCAAGAATACTGGAGTGGGTTGCCATTCCCTTCGCCAGGGGATCTTCCCAACCCAGGAATTGAACACAGGCTTCCCACACTGTAAGCAGATTCTTTACCGTCTGAGCTGAAAAATCATATCTCAACAAAATAGGAAAAAGGGTATGGAATGGCTCTCTACAGGCTTTTAGGGTAACGGTCTGGAGTTTTAGGTTCATACTTGTAATGGACTGGTAGCAAGTATCACCCTCACTTCACTGCTTGATGAAGCTCCAAAACACTAGTGTAGGTAGATGCTCAGAAATACATCTCAAAACATTCCAACCAGTGTGGAAGAAAACAAAAAGAAGTAAAAGAAAAGAACAAAGGGAAAGAAGGAAAAATAATAAAAATAAATGTGCCCACCATCCAGGAAGAAAAAAATAGGCACAGATCAGGCGTGCATTCATTCATTCAACAATACTAATACTGATCACCTTTCAGGTGCTATGCATTAAGGGTACAGCAGTGAACAAGACAAACAAGATCTCTGCTTTCAGAGCTTTCATTCTAGTAGAGGAAGAAAAGCAGCAAACAACTTGAGACAATGATAAGTATCTTGAAGACAAACTGTCTAGGGGGACTACGGATAGCAAATTGAAGAAGGACTCTAAGAAAAGTGATAGGAGGACTAAGATCAGACTAACAGGAAGAAAATAGCCATGTGGAAATCTTGAGAAAAGTGTTCCAGATAGAGGCAACAGCAAACTGAAAGGCCCAAAGACTTGAACACACTTGGCACGTTCAAGAAACAGAAATGCCAGGGAATTCCTTGGCAATCCAGTGGTTAGTGCTATGCACTTCCACTGCAGGGGGCCCAGGTTCAATCCCTGGTTGGGGAACTAAGAACCTGATGCCACACATCACGGCCAAAAAAGAAAGAAATGCCAGAGTACCTAGAGTATAAATATTCCTTTTTTGAAAGGTTTTTGTAAAGCTTATTGAATGTGAGTTTTTTTTAATATATGAAGAGAATGCAAATGTCCATTAGCAGTAGAATGGGAAAATTATATATATTATAATATATACAGCAGAATACTATACAGAAATTTTAAAGAACTACTGAAATAATATTGATAAACTAACAGATAGTGAATAAAAAATGTCTGAAAGAAATGAGTACAAACTAATGATTTCATTTATATGAAACTCAAAAAGGTAAAATTATTCTGTGGGGACAGAGAATAGCCATGGCTATTCTGGCCATGTATTTCTGAGCATCTACCTACACTAGTGTTTTGGAGCTTCATCAAGCAGTGAAGTGAGGGTGATACTTGCTACCAGTCCATTACAAGTATGAACCTAAAACTCCAGACCGTTACCCTAAAAGCCTGTAGAGAGCCATTCCATACCCTTTTTCCTATTTTGTTGAGATATGATTTTTCAGCTCAGACGGTAAAGAATCTGCTTACAGTGTGGGAAGCCTGTGTTCAATTCCTGGGTTGGGAAGATCCCCTGGCGAAGGGAATGGCAACCCACTCCAGTATTCTTGCCTTGAGGATCCCATGGACAGAGGAGCCTGGCAGGCTACAGTTGTTATCCTGGGCAGGGAGATGAATGGGATGGAGTATAAGGAAGCCTTCTGAGGTACCAGAAACGTGCTCTATCTTGACCTGAGTGGAAGCCATATAAACNGAATGGCAACCCACTCCAGTATTCTTGCCTTGAGGATCCCATGGACAGAGGAGCCTGGCAGGCTACAGTTGTTATCCTGGGCAGGGAGATGAATGGGATGGAGTATAAGGAAGCCTTCTGAGGTACCAGAAACGTGCTCTATCTTGACCTGAGTGGAAGCCATATAAACATAAACATGTGTAAAAGAATTATCAAGTCATACACTTCACATTATGTGTACTGTCCCTCGATCCAAAACTATGTATGTGTTCACATATATATACATATATGTGTGTATATATATAAAAATTTAACACTACCCATGCAGAACATTAGAACAAAGCCTAGTATGGACTCCAACTTGCACACACAGGACACTGATCTAAAATAACCACTGAAGAGTTGACACCTATTTGGCACTTATTATAGACCAAGCACTGTCCTAAGCACTTTATACACATTATTTTATCCTCACAACCTATGATCCAGGAAATTTGACAATAAGGAAACTAAAGAATGAAGTGGTTAAAAAACAAAAATAAAAAAACTTGCCAGGATAAGTGAAAGTAGAGACTTAAACCCAGAGAGCCTGATGTTTGAGTTCAGCCCTTAACCCCTAATACTATACTAAGCAGAGATGAACAGAAGTAGAGTAACCTACACAAACAAAGCTGCCTCTGCAGAGAAACTGAAGAGGTTCCAGGTGAGTGAGGAGGAAGAGTACATGCTTGCTCACCTAATGAACAAACTGTAGAGTATCTAGATATCTTGAGTTTCATTACTTATTTGCCTGTAGGTAGTTGTGCCATCCTAAGAAGTAAAAGAGAACTATCTGCTACATGTATATGTATATAAATATGGATAATGGTGAAGTGAAAAAGAGATAGACAAATCAATGAAATAGAAAACTTAGAAGGAAAAATTGAAGACTCTGAGTGTCTACTCAAGTTGATAGATGTATTCAGTATAATAAATGGAAAAAAAAGGCTGAAATACATTGATATCCACTACAGGATCTAATTGATACTATATTTTAATTGACTTAGGGCTTCCCTGGTGGCTCTGATGGTAAAGAATCTGCCTACAATGCAGGAGACCCAGGTTCGATCCCTGGGGTAGGAAGATCTCCTGGAGAAAGAAATGGCAACCCATTCCACTATTCTTGCCTGGAGAATGCCATGGACAGAGGAGCCTGGCAGACGACAGTCCATGGGGTTGCAAAGAGTTGGACACAACTGAGCGACTAACACAACTTAACTGAGTTAAGTCAGTGCTCTGAGGGTAATTCTCCACCAAAACTTGATTATGAATGGAAGATACTATAAAACAAGACAGAAAGATGAAAATGCTTTACCCCTGCAGAGCTATGATCACATGTTTCAGAATCTCCTGGCATGCCTCCCGGAAATGTAGACTTCTAAATCCCTCTCCTCACTACTGAAACAGACTTTTCAAGATAAGGATTAGAGGTCTACATTCTAATAATGACCCTAGTCAGTGGTTCTGAATTGGGGTAATTCTGGCTCCCAAGGGACATCTGTCGATGCCTGGAGGTATTTTGGGTTATCACAACTGGGAGGGGAGGTACCACTGGCATCTACTGGGTAGAGGCCAGGGATGATGCTAAATACCCTAAAGTGTACAGCACAGTCACCACACAAAGAATTATCTGGGCCAATAAGTCAATAATGCCAAGGTTAAAAGATCCTGCCCCAAATAACTCTGACGTTCACTAAACTGTGAGAAGTACTCATCTAAGCCTTAAAACAAGCCTTCAAAAGAAAGTAGCATCTGGACAGATTTTTGAGAGGATGAATAAAACTTCTGCCATCTCCAGGAAAGGCACTGGAGCAATGCTCACCTACTTCCACCTCATTCTCCCCATATTACTCACCAACACCATCCCCTTTTCTCAGGATCTTATCCTGTTTGTATATTTGTGAAAGATCACTATGGAACACATTGACTATAGCAGTCCACAGTGCCTCCTGAAGGAGATGAAAATCCTGTCTGCCCAGAAGTTGTGGCTAAGTCAGATAACACCACTCCACTCTGATCATGAGCCATTCACCCAATATACACCAGGTTTCAGTTCAGTTCAGTTGCTCAGTTGTGTCCAACTCTTTGCGACCCCATGAATCGCAGCACGCCAGG
>SJYX01017088.1:0-13556 GCA_006410675.1 Oreotragus oreotragus
GGAGGAGGGCATGGCAACCCGCTCCAGTAATCTTGCCTGGACAGTCCCATGGACAGAGGAGCCTAGGATGGGGTCCCACAGAGTCAAACACAACTGAAGCGACTTAACACACACACATTCTTTATATTTTTTTCCTCCAGGCAGGTACAATGGAGGTTCAAGTGTCCCATAGTGGATGCTTTTCCACACCTTAATGTGTTCTATTTTTCACTCCCAGTCATCTTGGCCAGCGTTTACCTAAATTCTCTTCAGCCTAGTAAGTCTCAGTTATGCAAAATAGCCCTTGGCAACCACAAGCAAGGGGGATGCGCACCTTGTTGAAGCAATACTTGTATCAAGTCCATCTCCAAACTTTAGAGCTGCCAATTAAAGATGGGGACTAGGCCGTGTGGAGAGTTATTAAAAGGTAGCAGAAAGTACAGAGATTATTTTAGCTCAGGGCCTGGACAGTCTACACACGGGTGGAATATGCCAAGAGATGCAAGTGAACGTGGTGGCGAGCATGAACAGGGGTCCTTTTCAGATTTCAGATTTCTCACAGACACAGGAAGCAAGGTCACTACCTTTCTTTCTTTAATTTGTTTTTTGGCTATGCCACACAGCGTGTGGGATCTTAGTTCCCCAACCAGGTGTTGAACCCACAGTGGAAGGCTGAAGTCTTAACAAACGGACCCCAGGGAAGTCCCCTGGTCATCACCTTGAAAAGAGCGTGGAAGAGGGGAATATATAGAAGATGCAAACAGTCCTTTAGGAGGGTGGGACAGGACATAAAGTAGGAGTGAAGTGAAAGTCACCCAGTCACGTCCGACTCCTTGCGACCCCAAGAACTTTACAGTCCATGGAACTCTCCAGGCAAGAATACTGGACTGGGTAGCTTTTTCCTTCTCCAGGGGATCTTCCCAACCCAGGGATCGAACCCACGTCTCTCCCATTGCACGCAGATTCTTTACCAGCTGAGCCACAAGGAAAGTAGGAGAGTGGACAACAAATAGACTAGGAAAATATGACGGGATTTTGACTAGTACCAAAGGCTCATGGGAGGTGAGTGGTGATGAATTTAAAATGGGACCACCTAGCATGGATACAGGTTTTCCTCCACCTGTGTTAAGTAGAATGCACGTGAGACCATATAAGGTAGAAAGCTGGATTAAAACCAGGATTAGGCTANGAAAATATGACGGGATTTTGACTAGTACCAAAGGCTCATGGGAGGTGAGTGGTGATGAATTTAAAATGGGACCACCTAGCATGGATACAGGTTTTCCTCCACCTGTGTTAAGTAGAATGCACGTGAGACCATATAAGGTAGAAAGCTGGATTAAAACCAGGATTAGGCTATTGTCAAGAAAATACAATTAAAGGGCAGAAGAGCAGGAGAGTTGAATGTGTATGCAAAGGACTGTTTGTAATGATAGAGTGTGCAGTCTAAGTTAAGTAAGCACCAGAGGTGGACGAGGGACTATGAAAAAGTGGTAAGATAAGATTTATTGATTTTCGGTCCTAAAGGACTTGAAATATTTTAGGAGTCAGGATGGGAGTGGGTGTGAATTGGAAAAACAGGAAAGCTTGCAGTTGAATATCAAGTTAATATCAATGTGGTTATTTGGTATTGATCAAGTCTAGGATCTGAGTAGTGAGAAGCTGCCTGAAAAAAATGGTGGGAATTAATTAAACAAATAATTGAAGGAAAGGAGGTCAAGGAGCTGAGAGGTCAGGATTCTGGAAGGAATATCTACTTTGATATTGAGTTGCCAGAATATCCATGAGGACATAGATATTGGAGAGTGACTGTAAGCCAGGAGGTGATCTTCTCCCATCCATTGTATTTGTACTCATGAGCCTATTAACCTGGAAATTCATAGCCTTCAGCTCTGAGACAGTTTCTTGAACCTTTTTTTTTTTTTTTGGTAATTTCTTCCCTCTGTTTACTACACTTCCTCTTTCCTGAAAGCCTACTGTTAATGACAGATCCCCTGATCTGATGCTCTAACTCACTTGGCTCTCCTATTTTTCCACCTCTTTTCATCTCTTTGTTCAGTTTCTTAAGACTGGTCTTCTAGCCCTTTCATTAATTCTATTATTTCTACTACCCATCCTTATTTTCCAGCAGCTATTTCTTACTCTAAAAATTTTCCTTTTGAGATGTTATTTTTTCATGTAACACCATGTGCTTATTTCATGGATGCAATATTTTATATTCCTAAGGTCATTAGTAAATTTGTTTTAAATGCTATCTATTTTTTGCTCATTGTCTTTGTTTACCCCAAGTTATCTTTGTCCATTTGTTTTAATCTCCATAATTTATTAGACTTTCCACACATGTCTGGTGATATTTGACTGTCCGTTCATATCAAAGAGTGAAGCACTGTTATAGCTGGGCTACTATAACAGAATACCAGAGAGGAGGTGGCTTAAGCCTCTGGAAAGTTCACGGTCAAGATGCTGGCAGATTCAGCTTCTGGTGAGGACCCACTTTCTGGTTCATAGACTGCCCTCTTCACACGCATTCTCACGTAGTGGAGGAGGAGGGGAGCTCTCTGGGGTCTTTTTCAGTCTTATTCCCATCTTCTTCCTTGGTGGCTCAGACAGTAAAGTGTCTGTCTACAATGCGGGAGACCCAGGTTCGATCCCTATGTCAGGAAGATCCCCTGGAGAAGGAAATGGCAATCCACTCCAGTACTATTGCCTGGAAAATCCCATGGACAGAGGAGCCTGGTAGGCTACAGTCCATGGGGTCACAAAGAGTCAGACATGACTGAGCGACTTCACTTTCCTTTCACTTTCCCATCTTCTGTCAAACATGGTATCATTCATTCTGAACACTCTCTGGTTTCATTTTCCCAGAAATTAATCCTCTTATTGCCAGCTGGCCAGTGATACTTTTGGCCCCTTCTTGCACACGAGAAGAGAGGAGTTTTAGCATCCAACTACAGTTTCTTTTTTTTTCAGGCCCACCCTGAACTCCTTCACACAGAGGTAACAACTATTTCCAATTTCTGAGCCTTTCCAGGGTCTTCTCGTAGGGATGTACTTGCTTTTTTGATGGTTTCCACAGCAAGGCAGACTCTCTTGCTGTTTGGCTAACTTTGTTACCACTCATCCTTCTGCCCTCTGTCTTCCAACACTTGGTTGTTAGGTCGTATCTACTGTTGTCTCTTCTATTCTCTTGATCCTCCCAGGTTTTCTAAAAAAATTTGCTACCCCTTGTCAGTCATTGTATAGAGACTTTCAGGTGGAGGTGTGGGAAATGCACATGTTCCACCCACCATGTTTAACAGGGACTTCCTCCTGGTTTTCTCAGATGGATTACTGAATAGCGCGCATAACAGACTTTATGTCCTGTCCCAGCTCCCCTTTTGAGCTGAGCTGTAATTGCAATGAACATTGTCTAACAATACTGACAGGTTCTCAACAAAAGCACCTGCATCATTCTGCCTGTATAATCAAGGATTTTCTGTGGTATCACAAAAAAACTTGCTCAGCCCTTACATAAGGTATCCTAGAATTTCTGGGCATTTGACACCTCTCACCCAATGAAGAATGGAATCAGTGGGTTACTAGCTAACTTTCCCATACCTTGGTGGAATTATTATAAGACATTCTTCATGGTGTCTCAGAACTCCCCAGTGGAATTGAGCCCAAGTTGCCTATTCATATTTATTAATTTGATTCAATCCAATTCGATTGGATTTTCTCTTTTTCCTCTCTCATCTTCCATACTCTCTCATGCTTCCTGAAATCCTTTCTAAAATAAATTCCTTGTATCCAAGGCCTTGTCTCAAAGTCGGCTTTTGGAAGAACTCAAACTAAGGGAATTAGTAGCGGAAGTGGCCCTGGAAAGTATATTCTCAATGATATGGAGGTAACAGAAATCCCACTGATGGTGGTAAGCTGGGTGATGATAAACCCTGGCACTTCAGAGAATCATAATTACCCAAACTTGCACCTGTGGTATACTGGAATGAGACCAGTGTAAAAGGAGATGATTTGATCATGCAGTAGTGCTATGCCTGAAAGTAATGGGGGTTCTGGCAGTCCTAGGAATTGAAGAGGTGTCTGGCTTTTGTTCACTGGCCAAAAGCATTGAAGAAATAGAATGATGCAAATACATCATCCAATGATCAGTTCACAACGTGAGACTGAAGCTACAGTACAAAGCCTCCTGGGAGGGTTCCCAGGACACTCAGTGCATCTGCGTTTGGTAAAGGGGTGATTGAAGAAACCAGGGCCTGACAAGAGCAAGATGACCAGGGCTCTGCTGCTCAGAGATGAAGGTCTGGTCCTCCTACCAACAAGCAACTTAGATCAGTGGGAGTACTGCCTGAGAGAAAGAGAAAGAGAAATCTAGGACAGGTGGCAGAAGAGAGAGATGGTGGGTCTGGATTATGGCCTTGGACCAGCCACAGCAGGAAGAGTAGGGTCTCTCTAACTGCTGCTTTCAGTCTTTGGAGGGCTCCAAGATCAACCCTTAGCCAATAAAGTTCAAGAGTTGGAAGATAACTGCTCCAGCCTCCCTACCCTCCAGTGAATTAGTTCTGGGATGTGTTCTACCCGATTTCTCAAGGCCCCCCAGTGGTGCTGAACCCCAGCTGTCCAAAGGGGTGGTCTGCTCATTAAGGCTACTGTTCCTCTTTCCTCTTTCTCTTTTGTCCTTTACCCAATCCATCTCTCGAGCTTTCTGTGATGACCAACTACACAACCCACAGTCCAGTGCTTCTCACAGGATCTGCTTTTGGGGGAGCCCAAACAGAGACAGTGAGCTCTCACTGTAAGTTTGCCTACCTATATTTATTTGTTATTTGCTATGAAAAAAATTTTGCTGAGAAAGTAATACCATTTTAGTTGATAGGCCTGCCTAAGTAATACTTATTTGTAGTAATAGTGAAAGAACAGCTTTTAAAGTATGTTATTTTCACTCGTTTATAAAGAATGAGGAAACTGAACATTGAAAAAATATGCAGGAATACATACTTACACCATAAGAAGAAGAATATTTGAATAACTATGAAAAGATTTGGCAGGGCTGTCAACTATCAAGGGACTATTTTGAAATTGGTATCATTGGCCAACTACAATGGTTAATGAAACCAACATTTTCATGATGCAGGAGAAATAAACATCATAATTCAAATTTAATAGGCATTTTTTCTTTGAAAGTTGTTTAAGCTATTAGGTTATCTTTCATTACAGAACAGTTTTCACATACAGGCATACACACACATACACATCTTCATACTTTACATATTTTCAAAGAGTAGCTCTACAGACTCAGACATTTTAACTTTGGTATGGCATGCAGTATTTCCTCTAGAAGGTAACTTACATAGAAACCCCATGTTTGGAGCGAGTGTATCCTGAAAGTGAAACTGTTAGTCACACAGTCATGTCCAATTCTTTGCAACCCCATGGATTGTAGCCCGCCAGGCTCCTCTGTCCTTGGGATTCTCCAGGCAAGGATACTGGAGTGGGTAGCCATTCCCTTCTCCAGGACCGAATCCAGGTCTTCCACACTGCAGGCAGATTCTTTACCATCTGAGCCACCAGGGAAGCCCAACTGTATGGTAGCTCTTCCTTCATCTCCTGCACTTAGTATAAAATGCTCCAGAAGTGATACTGCTAAGCCAAATTTAGAAGAATGTCCACATTAACAGAGAGGAAGAAAATGTCAGCGTCGTCTCGAAAGCCAGAGAGTGGTCAAGAGTCACAAATAAACAATCTCTGCTCATTTTAAACTATACAAATATTCGTTGAATAAATCCCATTTCATTTGTCTTCACTTTTGATGAAATGTGCATTTCCGAAACCAAGTGATATCCACACTTGTTCTTCACACGGGCATTTTGAACACCCAAGCATCATCCTTGGTACGTGGCGCGCAGCCGGGCTTCCTTGAAACTCTGTTGCTTTTGCCTACCTAATATTGTTTATTGCTTCTTCTGATGAAAACTTCCCCACTTTTTGGAAAGAATTGTTGTTTCTGCATGTCAGCCATGTGAGAAATTCTAACTGAAGGGTCCTGATTTTCTGTTCTTAAGCTATTAGGTTATAAGGGCACATTTATCTTTCATTTTAGAGAAGAGTTTTCATATACATGCATACACACACATACACATCTTCGTACTTTACATTTTTTCAAAGAGTAGGTCTACAGACTCAGACATTTCAGCTTTGGTGTGGCATGCAGTATTTCCTCTAGAAGGTAGCTAACATAGAAACCCCACGTTGGAAGCTAGTGTTCGGATTTTCTTCATAGTGACAGGAATGTTGTTAATCTTCATGTATTATTCACTGTCTTTTGTGGTAGCTCTGAGAGGCTATGGAGGTGAAACCAATCAGAGGTTTTTTCCCAGGTTTTCCAAGCAGAGACAAAGGTGGAGGGAAGCCCTTCCTTTCCTAGTGATGGTGCCTGAAAGAACCGTGGAACTCCACCACGTGGAGAAAGTGAGTCAGTAAGAATGAAATCAAGTTGGAGTTGTTGTTGTTCATTTCCTCAGTCATATCTGACTCTTTACAACCCCATGGACTGCAGCATGCCAGGCTTCCCTGTCCTTCACTATCTCCCAGAGCTTGCTCAACTCATGTCCATTGAGTCAATGATGCCATCCATCCATCTCACCCTCTGTTGTCCCCTTCTTCTCAAGCCCTCAGTCTTTCCCAGCATCAGGGTCTGGAGCTGCAGAGACAGGTGAAATAAAGCCTCAAGTCCTTGGTTTCAGTGCTTGAGGCCTCCACTGCCTTTGGGGGCTTGACCGTCCCCACTTTCCTTCTATTCTGGAAGCTCCCCTAATAAATATCTTTCCCATTATTCCTCTTTTGTTCTGAAGGTAAATCAAGTGGGGTGTCTGGTGTTTACAACAAATAACTTGGATGAATGTCTGATATTTACTTTTGTTTATTTGCTCAAATAGTCATAAAGTCACTGTTGAGTTAAGCAAAGCTTTCTGCTACTTTTCCGTTTGGATTTCTCCAGCCATAGATTTCTCAGGTATGGAAGCTCCCTTCCTGTGTTTTTCTTGCCTGTTGCTCTCCCCTCTCCCAGCTTAGATATTGACTAAAGCTATCCAACACTGCTGGCCTGGCTCCAGATTACAGAGGTGGGTGGACACCACCTCTCAGGTGCAGTAGCAAACACATCTCCCTGAATTGTCACATTACTAAAGCTCAATGTCCTCAGGAGTACCTGAGTCATTCCTAGGACTACCTTGACCTTTTAATCCCAATGATAAAAGCAAGAGAGCTCACCAAAACAGTTCTTAACAAGGAAGGACTGAAAATTCTTAACATTTTTAAAATACAATTCTGGAGACCTGCTTCAAAGTTGTTTTCAGGGGCATTTTCTATTTCACTGAGTACTCCCTCATGCTTTTAATCTTTTTAGAGTTGCCACAATGATGCATGAATATCAGCCATTTTCAGTTTAATCATCACTCTGTGTCTTAGCCTGCTCAGGCGGCCATGACAAAACACCTGTGTAGACTGTGTAGTTTAAAGAAGAGGTTTATTTCTCATGGTTCTGGAGACTGGCAAGATCACGGTGTAGGCTTTGATTCAGGTCCCAGTGAAGGCTTTCTTCCTGGCTTGTAGGCGGTCACCTTCTCACTGTGCGTGTGCTCACATGGTCTTTCCTTGGCCTGTGGGAGGGGGGAGGTCTCTCTCTTCCTCCTTTTATGAAGCCACTAATCACATCATGGGGGCTCCCCTGGTGGCTCAGAGGGTAAAGTGTCTGTCTGCAATGCAGGAGAACCCCGTTTGATCCCTGGGTCGGGAAGATGCCCTGGAGAAGGAAATGGCACATCAGTCCAATACTCTTGCCTGGAGAATCCCATGGACAGGGGAGTCTGGTAGGCTACAGTTCATGGGGTCACAGAGTCAGACACGACTAAGCAACTTCACTTTCTCACTTTCTTTCTTAATCCCATCATGAGGACCTAACAACTCTCATGACCTCATCTAACCCTAATGACCTCCCAAAGTTCCATCTCCAAATAACATCAGATTAGGGGTTAGGGTTCCAACATATGAATTAGGGGGAGGGATACAAATATATAGCCCAAAGTAACTGATCAAACTTTTGATTTTAGAGAGGGAAAAATGTGATTGGTCTAGCATGGGTCCTGTGCCATCCTTGGCTAAGAGGTGGGCTGAACACCTATTTTAATCCCAGCAAAATTTATCCATTAGGAAGTGGTAATTTTACAAGGGAATTCAAATGCTATCAGCAAGAGGAATGAGTGCCAAGCAGTTAAATAACCACAAATGTCCACTGCAGACAGCTTCCAAGATTTCAACAGAGCTAAACTGAAAGTAGGGTTCCCAGGTAGCTCAGCTGGTAAAGAATCTGCCTGCAATGCAGGAGACCCCAGTTCAATCCCTGGGTTGGGAAGATCCCCTGGAGGAGGGTGTGGCAACCGACTCCAGTGTTTTTGCCTGAAAAATCCCCATGGACAGAGGAGCCTGGTGGATACAGTCCACGTGGTTGCAAAGTGTCGGACACAACTGAACAACTAAACACAACACACAGGACAAACTGATGCAATTGGCTTTATCAACTGCTTCATGAAATAGCACATTCACTTGTAACATGTAAGTGGATGAGAATGTTTCTTGTGAAACTCTCACTGTCATTTTTCACTTTAGTTAGCCTAAGAGGGATGTCTAGAATCTTTTTTTCTTCATTTCATTTTTTTCAGCAGAAAAGAAGAAAAAACACCTCAAAATTCCAGGAGATTTTTCTTTAAAATATTTCCTTACTGGATCTATCTATCCCAACGTGGAACATTGTACATCACACGTGGCTAAGTGAAAACAAGCAAAGTTCAGAACAGTAAGTAATGTCATTTTGATAAAATACTTAAAATACAATGTCACTGAACAAGTTACCCCAAAGTCTTCATGGACTTGGTTTGATTACATGCCAAATTTGCAATAGTGCTGTGCTCAACAGCGTAATGGTCCCTTAAAGGTGCCCACATATCATGCCCCAAACCTGTGAATGTACTGCCTTACATGACAAAGGGAACTTTGCAGATAGGATTAAATTAAGAATTTGAGATGGGAGGATTAACTTGGATTATCCAGGAGGTCCAAGTATAATCACAAGAGTCCTTATAAGTGACAGAGAGAGGCAGGAGAGTCAGTGTCAGAGTAATGAGGTGTGAGAAAGGCTGGACCAGCTTTGCTGGCTTTGGAGAGAGGAGGGAGTCAAGGATGCAGGAGGCAAAGCAGTGTATTCTGCCCTGGAACTTCCTGAGCGGAACTCAGCCCCGGCAGCATCTTGGTTTTCACCCAGAGAGACACATTTTGAACTTCCAGCCTCCAGAACTGTAAGGTAATAAATATGTGGGGGATTTTTTCGAGCCATGTTTGTGGTAATTTGTTCCATCAGCAGGAAACTGATGCAAGTGGTTATTCTTGGGAAGAGGTTTTGCAGGAGAGGGAAGTGAAAGGAAATATCAAAGGACATTAAAACTTCTAAACTGGGAATTTTTGCAAGAATTTATCATCTGTAGGCTAACTACTAATACATACTTCTGATGAACTTTACAAGTAGGTTGTTTAATAACTCGTTTTCAAAAGAATTTGCCAAAATTCTTTGTTTTTTTAAAGAGAGAAAATTTGCTACTTAATATTCATAGACTTTTATGAAGTGTGTATGTATATATATGTTATATATGTGTGTGTGTGTATATGGCTTGTATTAGTCAAAGAATGTGCTAAGCTGTATGGATATGTGTGTGTGTGTGTGTGTGTGTGTGTGTGTGTGTGTGTACGTGTACACACACCTATTTATTTGATGAAGGTGAGGGTTTCTTTTTTCCTCGTGTAACTTGAAGACAAGAAGTCCAAAGGAAAGGGGTCCAGGGCCAATTAGAGGCTTCAAGATTATGTTTCTCAGTTTCCTTCTCTCTCTCTTGTTCTGCCATCTGCAGAAAGCATGGCTTTCATTCCCAAAGTTGCCACGTGGCTATAAAATGGCCACGTGGCTATAAAATGGCCACAGGAGCTCATGACATCTGTATTCTTGGCAAGAAAAAGAAAAGATAGGGTGGGAGGTAGGAGGCAAAAGAACACATTCCTGCTGTCTTCCCCTTTTAAGGAGCATTCTTTAAATTGGCACTGAAAATAAGCTAGTCTTGTGGCTACCTCTATCTACAAGGGAAGTTGGGAAATGTAGGTTTTCAGCTGGGTACGTGGACATCCTCCAACAAAATCAAGGTTCTCTTAGTGAAAGAAAAAGGAGAGAGAGAGATTTGGGGTAAATAATTAACACCTGTACCTGTGTTTTGGCTTCAGTAACAATCAAATTATAAAGCACAGGCCTTTGTAGCTATGTCTTGAAGGATAAATATTATGCCATAGTGAACAGTCCTTAACCATTCAAGGCAATGTAAATAGACATATCATAAACATTTTATCTGTTCAAAGCTAACCTCTTTGTAGAACTGGCAATAAACATTTAAAACCTAAAACAATCAGTTCTACTCTGAATTGATTTATAGGACATCAACTCAGTATATTTAGGTTTGTAAGTAGCCCTAAAAATATACTAAAAATAGTTTTTAAAATGTACCTCAGTGTTCACAGCAGCACTATTTACACTAACCAAGACTCAGAAGCAACCTAAATATCCATGGACAGATGAATGGCTAAAGATGTGTTACATACATACAATGGAATATTAGTCAGCCATACAAAACAATTGGACCATGAGAGCTGGACCGTAAAGAATGCTGAGCACCAAGGAATTGATGCTGGAAAGGACTCGAGAGTCCCTTGGACCGCAAGGAGATCAAACCAGTCAATCCTAAAGAAAGCCAACCCTGAATGTTCATTGAAAGGACTGGTGCTGAAGCTCCAATACTTTGACCACCTGATGCAAAGAGCTGACTCACTGGAAAAGACTCTGATGCTGGGAAAGATTGAGAGCAGGAGGAGAAGGGGGCAACAGAGGATGAGACGACTGGATGGAATCACTGACTCAACAGACATGAGTTTGAGCAAATTCTGGGAGGTACTGAAGGACAAGGAAACCTGGCCTGCTGCAATCCATGGGGTCACAAACACTTGGACACAACCTAGCAAATGAGCAATAACATAAAAAAGAATGAAATGATGCCATTTGTTGCAACATGGAAGGACCTAAAGATTATTATATTAAGTGAAGTAAGTCAAACAGAGTAAGATGAACATAATATTTATATGTGGAATCTTAAAAACTAATACAAATGAACTTATTTACAAAACAGAAGCAGACCCCCACCCAGACTTAGCGAATGAGCTTACGTTTACCAGGGAGGAAAGGTGAGGGCGACAGACTGGGAGTTTGGGATTGACATGTACACACCGCCATATTTAAAACAGATAACCAACAGGGATCTACTGTGTGTGTGCTAAGGTGCTGCACTCATGTCTGACTCTTTGTGACCCAATGGGCCAGAGCCCACCAGGCTCCTCTGTGCATGGACTTCTCCAGACAAGAATGCTGGAGCTGGTTGCCATGTCCTCCTCCAGGGGATCATCCCAACCGAGGGACGGAACCCGTATCTCTTAAGTCTCCTGTGCTGTCAGGTGAGTTCTTCACCACTAGCGCCACCTGGGGAGCTAGTCTGCTGTGTAGCACAGGCAATTCAATGTCTTGTAGTAACCTAAGATGGAAAGGAAAACGAAAAAGAATATATATTTATGCATATATATTGCTGTACAGCTGAAATCACCACAACACTGTAAGTTAACTGCATTTCAATTTTTAAAAACAATTTAAAAAATAGTTCTAGTTTAAGACGAATTCAGAAGGAATATAAAATACCCCCCTTTGAAATTCTACGCAAAATGTTTGTGTTTGAGCATTTTTTTCTGATTAAATGTTGCGTAAACCCTCAAAGGCATTGATGACCCAAACAGACTAATAACTGTGGATCTAGGTGTTGTGCCCATTTGGAAGATGCAAACACTTACCTGGGCTTTTGTGGGCACTCAGTGGGAAAGAATCCGCCTGCCAGTGCAGGAGACGCAAGTTCAGTCCATGAGTTGGGAAGATCCCCTGGAGGAGGAAATGGCAACCTGTTCTAGCATTCTTGCTTGGAAAAGCCCATGGGCAGAGGTGCCTGGCGGGCTCGCTCAAAGTCAGACAAGACTCAGCAGCTAAAGCACCACCACCAGAACGACTTATCTAACTGAATTTGAATTGAATGTCATACAACCATTCTCAGGCCAAACAAAAACTACCTGATGGAGGTAAGAGGGCTGGGGACACAGCTGGAGGCCAGGGGGTGATCAGAGGCCAGCATTACCCAGCAAAAGGCTCTCTGGCCTTTGAAGAAGCGAGAAGGAACCAGGGCTCAGGCCCCTGGAGACAGCCAAGGGGGCATCCTCAGAATAAGTGACATCCTAGAGAGGGCAGTGTTTCGTTTTGAGTCTGAGAAATAAGAAAAGAACAACACAGACCATCTGCCTGATAGATCTACAAACACAGATATTTGGCATTTAGTATTAAAACTGTTGATCAAGCTCCCAATGCTGATGATGAGCAAGTAGAAGCCTCATGTTCTGTGCTGCCCATGTGATCCCTGGAGGGGAGGAGAGCTCTAACCCATCTGTGAATCAACCCACACAGGTTTAAGACTTCGAGAGCCTTGAGGATTAGGACAGAGGTAATTTGCTAATTTAATCAAAAGGGATNTGGGATCGAACCTCTGTCTCTTATGTTTCCTGCACTGCAGGCAGGTTCTTTACCACTGAGCCACCAGGGAAGCTAGGGGAGAAGGGAGAGGCTGTCTACCAGTTGGAAGGTCTCCAAAGTAGGGTGTGAGCCTGCCCCTCCTGCGAGTCTCAGTGTAGTCATTGCATGGTGAGAAGACAATGTTAGAACTTTTCAAAACTGATCATCTCAGAAAGAAGGGAGGGACTTCCCTGGTGGTCCAGTGGTTAGGATGCTGTGCTTCCACTGCAGGGGGACAGGTCTTCTCCCTGGTCAGGGAACTAAAATTCTATAAGCCACGCTGTGTGACATGCCCCTTCACAAAAGGGGAAATAAGCATTATGAATATTCAATATATGGACTGACAGCGGCACCAACACTCAACCCTTGGTAGAGATGTGTGATTGTCAGTCCTCACTCACTATAGGGGATGTGTCTACGGAAAAGTAGGAACTTCACAGCTGGGAGGCACTAACTGTGGCATCCCACAGCTTCCAGCATCTGGCACAGACATTTATTTGTGTTGGGTTAAGTGGATTTACAGCACATAGTGGGCTTTCCAGGTGGCGCTAGTGGCAAAGAACCGACCTGCCAATGCAGGAGATGCAAGAGATGTGGATTCAACCCCTGGGTCTGGAAGATCCCCTGGAGAAGAACACAGCAACCCACTCCAGTACTCTTGCCTGGAGAGTCCCGTGGACAGAGGAGCCTGGTGGGCTACAGTCCAGAAGGTCGCAAACAGTTAGACACAACTGAAGCAACTTAGTACATACACACAGATCATAGTACCTAATTTTATGCAAACTAGCCTCACAATATAGACAAAGGACTTTAAAAGATTACAGGAAAAAAAAAAAAA
>SJYX01017089.1:13943-41660 GCA_006410675.1 Oreotragus oreotragus
TTTTCAATATGCTATCTAGGTTGGTCATAACTTTTCTTCCAAGGAATAAGTGTCTTTTAATTTCATGGCTGCAGTCACCATCTGCAGTGATTTTGGAGCCCCAAAAATAAAGTCTGACACTGTTTCCACTGTTTCCCCATCTATTTCCCATGAAGTGATGGGACCGGATGCCATGATCTTCGTTTTCTGAATGTTGAGCTTTAAGCCAACTTTTTTGCTTTCCTCTTTCACTTTCGTCAAGAGGCTTTTTAGTTCCTCTTCACTTTCTGCCATAAGGGTGGTGTCATCTGCATATCTGAGGTTACTGATATTTCTCCCAGCAATCTTGATTCCAGCTTGTGCTTCTTCCAGTCCAGTGTTTCTCATGATATACTCTGCATATAAGTTAAATAAGCAGGGTGACAATATTCAACCTTGATGTCCTCCTTTTCACGTGTTAAGCCTTAGCTTTGTCTCCTTCACTGGATTTTTCTGATACTTAGAGATTTCATGTGAAAAGCATAATGTGATGATGGTGATGGTGATGGTGATGATCATGGTAGTGCTGGTGATTTAATCCACACATACTGTTCTTCTGCAAGGCTGGGTGGGGCCTTGCCCTGGGCATGCCTTTCAATGCAAGATTCACAGTTGCTGCTCTGGTGAGGGGGTAGCGCGGGGTCCCTCAACTTCCTCCTGGAAAGCTCCTTTCCACTCTACTGATGCCGAGTCAGGGTATGGTCACAAAATCCTCAAAAGAATTCAAGGCTTTCACAGCCCCCAGCACACACAGTACACTTGCATCTCTTCTGATGTATAGGCAGGTTACATGTGGAAAAAAAAATTGCCTCTGGGCCCTAGGGTGGTTATTGACAATGTCTCACTGCAGTCTGGGGGTTGCATCCATCACTGGGACAAAGCTGTAAGGTTCCACTGGTTAGAGAAGACTCCACACTTTCGAGAATTCAATCACTAAAGAAACCAAAGGGACCCCAGACGTGGAGAGTGGGGTTGTAGACACAAGGTGCTGTGGTGTCCCGAGCGCTCAAGATAATAAACAATAGCCACCCTGCTCCTTGGGCTCCAGATAACCATCATCAGAAGGTGGAGCCTGAAGGAATCATCCCTGAATTTTCAGAACCTACAGGATTTTTGACTACTTCAGAAAAGCTCACCCATGAGTCAGTGACTAACAAGCTGAGGTTGCAGCAGGCAGGTCTCCATTTGGGATGAGGCTTCATTTCATCCCTGATGAGGGGTAGTTACAGTTCATAGAGTTCTCCTGTGTGTCTCCTTTTGTTATTGCTATTAGGGATACCCTCTCTTCTTATGGGAATAAGGAAATCATGGTGACACAACTAACACACTGTAAAAGACCCGGCGCTCTCCCAGTGCGCCAAGCCTCTCACTTCATCTCCAGAAGTCTCATAAAAGCGGTTTAGCCAGGAAAGCAAGTTCCGAGAAGTTAAGTAAACGCACCAACATCATACATCTCTCAGGGAGTAGGAGTGGAATTTGAATCTTAGTCTTTCTGAGATAGGGTCCAGACTGATTTACACTAGAGAAAAGTTCATTCCACTTCACATTTCACCACCCCCGCCTGCCCAAAGAATAGAACTTCTAATACATGTGGAAACCCATGATTCCTCTAAAGATGCTCCCTTCTGCATTCTCACTGTGGTGGAGCTGAGAATGAAGGTGACAAAAGGGAACATACCTTTGAGTCGAGTTTCCATGACTCCACTCATGAGGAAAGAGGGTCAGTCAGAGCAGAGTCACTGCACACAGGCTCCCCCAACCAAAGGCTGGGAGGGAAGTTCACAGGGAGAGGAGGCTTGTCCGAGGAGCCCGCTGTGTCGGCGAGGCGACGCCCCCCAGTGGGAAAAACCTGGGACAGGGAGAGAGAAGGGAGGGGCAGGCAGGGACAGGGACACCAGGAGGGGGGCGGGGCAACCGCCTCCTCTCCATCCCGCTGTGCATTTGCCTTCGTTTCTCTGATCTGTCTATCAGCTGCTAACACCCAATTCTCTAAAACTAAATGCAACTTGAGCAAATTAAGGGAAAGGCTTTGGAGAACCCAATTACTGTGAGTCTCCCAGTTGCTTGGAAATGGACTTCATTTCCCCCGTAATGAATCAAACGGGGAGTGACAGTCAGGCCAGATGAGGCGCATCCTGATCGGGCTTCCTCTGTCAGACATGTGTAGAGAGAGACTGTGTGGATTGTCTCTGAGACACCCCTGAGTGTGTGTGTGTGTGTGTGTGTGTGTGTGTGTGTGTGTGTGTGTGTGTGCATGCATCCTTAGGCCAAATTGAAAGACACCTGTTTCTAGGAAACTGTTATTTTTTTCTCCTCAATTTATCACAGTGGTTGCTACCACTTGAGAATCTAGTAGGTTTCTGAGAAAAGTTATGTTTATTATGGAAGTCATTTATTAGTAATAAATAGAGGTGAGACTGTTAGAAACAGACATATTTTGTTTCCATACACCTCGTGTGAAGGCACTAATGGAGAGCTGACTTCAGCCTTACAGTCTGGGCTCATTTTCTTGAGTTACTTCTCTAGGTTATCTTTGGTTCCTTCATCCACTCAATCAACAAATACTTCCTGCAAGTCTGCTCTCTGCCATGCACTGTGACGGGTGCAAGGTGGTCACAGAGCAAGGTCCGCAGTGTTCCTCTACAGGAAGTCCTGATCCGGGGAAGTCAGACACACCGGAAGCCAAATATCTAGAAGATACTGTGTTATCTGTCCTACTAGAACATTCCCTTTGAAGAATACTACAGAGTCTTCCAAATTCAAATTGGTAATATCTGCCCCTATGTATCTATTTTGAGGGGTGTGCTCTTTGCCAGACTCTATCTGAGAGTGTGCCGTGGTGTGGCACTCCGTCGCTCAGTCACGGCTGACTTTTTAGGACCCCGTGGACTATGGCCCACCAGGAACCCCTGTCAATGGAATTCTCCAGGCAAGAATGCTAGAGTGGGTTGCCATTTCCTCTTCCAGGGGATCTTCCCAGCCCAGGGATCGAACCCACGTCACCTGCATCTCTTGCATTGGCAAGTGGACTCTTTACCACTGCGCCACCTGAGAAGCCCCATCCTAGAGCCTACAGACTCACATTTCTATTTTAATCCTAAAATGTAGATTCGGACAGTGGACAAGTGTGACTTTTCTTATGTGTGATGTGAGTTTCATTCTTGAACCTCTCAGTACTGGGAAATTGTATTTCATATTCATCCACTTAACAAATGATTGCTGGACGTCCCTTTTGTTCCACCTGTCATGCTAGATACTGGGATTCTAGGGGTAAACACATATTATACAGTCCCTACTCTCATATAGATTTTAATCCATCAAGGGAAATCAACATTAAACAAAGAATTTCACCATAATAATTTAATTACGGCTGTGATTAATTGATATGATGGAAAAGGACAGAATGCTATCAGAGTGTGCAGTGAGGACATGGCATAGTTTGGGGGAAGAGAGAGTTTTCAGGAAAGACTCTCTTGATAAATGAAACTGTAATGTGAGTCAGCCATGGGGAGAGGACACAGGGCAGCTTTACAGGTAAAAATATTTTATTGTTGTTGTTCTCAGGTTCAGTTCAGTTCAGTTCAGTTGCTCAGTCATGTCTGACTTTTTGTGACCCCATGAACTGCAGCACGCCAGGCTTCCCTGTCCATCACCAACTCCCGGAGTTCACTCAAACTCACATCCATCGAATCGGTGATGCCATCCAGCCATCTCATCCTCTGTCGTCCCCTTCTCCTTCTGCCCCCAATCCCTCCCAGCATCAGAGTCTTTTCCAATGAGTCAACTCTTCTCATGAGATGGCCAAAGTACTGGAGTTTCAGCTTTAGCATCATTCCTTCCAAAGAACACCCAGGACCGATCTCCTTTGGAATGGACTGGTTGGATCTCCTTGCAGTCCAAGGGACTCTCAAGAGTCTTCTCCAACACCACAGTTCAAAAGCATCAATTCTTCGGCACTCAGCTTTCTTCACAGTCCAACTCACATCCATATATGACTACTGGAAAAACCGTAACCTTGACTAGACGGACCTTAGTCGGCAAAGTAATGTCTCTGCTTTTGAATATGCTATCTAGGTTGGTCATAACTTTTCTTCCAAGGAGTAAGTGTCTTTTAATTTCGTGGCTGCAATCACCATCTGCAGTGATTCTGGAGGCCCAAAAAATAAAGTCTGACACTGTTTCCACTGTTTCCCCATCTATTTCCCATGAAATGATGAGACCAGATGCCATGATCTTTGTTTTCTGAATGTTGAGCTTTAAGCCAACTTTTTCACTCTCCTCTTTCACTTTAATCAACAAGCTTTTTAGTTCCTCTTCACTTTCTGCCATAAGGGTGGTGTCATCTGCATATCTGAGGTTATTGATATTTCTCCTGGCAATCTTGATTCCAGCTTGTGCCTCTTCCAGCCCAGCGTTTCTCATGATGTACTCTGCATATAAGTTAAATAAGCAGGGTGACAATATTCAGCCTTGACGTACTCCTTTTCCTATTTGGAACCAGTCTGTTGTTCCATGTCTGGTTCTAACTGTTGCTTCCTGACCTGCACATAGGTTTCTGAAGAGGCAGGTCAGGTGGTCTGGTATACCCATCTATATCAGAATTTTCCACAGGTTATTTTGATCCACACAGTCAAAGGCTTTGTCATAGTCAATAAAGCAGAAATAGATGTTTTTCTGGAACTCTCTTGCTTTTTCAATGATCCAGAAGATGTTGGCAATTTGATTTCTGGTTCCTCTGCCTGTTCTAAAACCAGCTTGAACATCTGGAAGTTCACAGTTCACGTATTGCTGAGGCTTGGCTTGGAGAATTTTGAGCATTACTTTACTAGCGTGTGAGATGAGTGCAATTGTGTGGTAGTTTGAGCATTCTTTGGCATTGCCTTTCTTTGGAATTGGAATGAAAACTGACCTTTTCCAGTTCTGTGGCCACTGCTGAGTTTTCCATATTTGTGAATGGGTTGGTCCTTAGACATCCATGGAGATGTGAAAGCAAGACTTCCCTGTGAGCAATTGGAACTGGTGACCATGGGGTGGCATGATTTGTAGGGGGTGGGAAGCCCCATCCTCTGAACTTGAACCTGCTCCAGCCCTTGCTACACACCTTTGGTCCTAGAAAAGCCACTGATTTAGATAAAACATTTTTTCAGTTGTATAGCATCCTCTATTCACACGGGCATCCTTCTGGGATGGCCAGGCACGTACAAACTCCTGCAGTAAAGAAACACTTGACATGTGGAGCGTAGCAGCCGGGAAGGTGGAAAGAGCAGGTGAGGTGTGTGTCCGGTGTGCGTCCCAGATAACGTTTTCCCATTCTGTGTTCATTAGTGTGCATATATGGATAACCAGTGCCGGGTTCTGTTTGTGAGGCCCTACTGACATACTTCATTTAACTTTATCATCCCCAACCATTCATGCAAAGATGGAGTGGCTAGGAGAGGCCTGATGAGTTGCTCTGGCCACATCCTGTGCCCAGGGTCACCTCCAGAGGGACGCACAACTCTCTCCACACTGGCCGGGTTGGCCCTCCACAATGACATGCAAAATACACATGGCACAGATCTTCCCTCCCTTAATCCACCGACAAGTGTACTGATGCTTGACACCGCAGCACAGTACTACACAAGGCAACACCACCCAACACAGGACAGTGTTTGCTGAGTAGCTCCCGAGAACCAGCAGTGTGCTGAGAACTTGGGGCACAGAGAGAGCAGGACAGACAGGGCTCCTTCCCCAGTGGGCTCATCATCAGGTCAGCAGGTGCAGGAGGTACCCTCTGGATGCAGGGTGGAGGGTGCTTCCGGCACTCAGGAAGTAGAGCGGGTGGGAGAACAGAGTGGGGGCGCTTCACCTGCCTGGCTGTCAAATGCAGGTGAGGTGTTAATCACCTGCTGAGGGAGGTGAAGCAGACTGGTAGGGAAGGCATGGGAATCGTTTCGAGGGCCAAAGAATAGACAGCGTGCAGACCTGACGTCCAGCCAGGACCCAGCACATCACGGATTCAATACTGCTGCAGTGGAGTGAGAGGAGGGGTAGGGACATTGTCGGAAGGTCTAGCTTCCTCAGATTACAAAATAATCACAGTGACAGCGTTGCGTCCAGAAGCCAGGGCCTGGAAATTGCATCTGACAGTCTGCCTTCTTCCTCTGTGGTATCATCTTCTGAGAGGCTGCCTGCTGCACCACATGCCTCTGGAGCCTCTGCCTCTCAGAGATAGCTTTCTTTGAATGAATGTATAGTTGGAGTCTCAGAAACCACCCCAACCCCTGCCATTTTACAGGTGAGAAAGCTGGGGTCTGGTCATGAACTGGGCAAGGTCACTGAACCACAGGCAGATCTAAAGTTAGCATCCTGGATGTTCCGTCTAGAGCCTTTACACTGGGAGACCATCATAATTTTACCCCCTCCTAAAAAAAAAAAAAGAGATAACAAACTTGTCAGTTATTGAAACCTACAATTAAGAGCAGTTAGGACTATGTCTGTAGCTTCTTTCTTGTTTGTAAAAAGTTCATTTGTACATTTTTTTTAGGTTCCATATATAAGCAAGGGCTTCCCTGGTGGCTCAGAGGTTAAAGTGTCTGCCTCCAATGTGGGAGACCCGAGTTCTATCCCTGGGTCGGGAAGATCCCTGGAGAAGGAAATGGCAATCCACTCCAGTATTCTTGCCTGGAGAATCCCATGGACGGAGAAGCCTAGTAGGTTACAGTCCACGGGGTCGGACACGACTGAGCGACTTCACCTCACCTCATATATAAGCAATATCATATGATATTTGTCTTTTTCTTTTTGGCTTACTTCCCTCAGTATAACACTGTCTAGGTCCATCCGTGTTGCTGCATATGGCACTATTTCATTCTTTCTATGGATGAGTAATTTTCCATTGTACGTATGTTCCACATCTTCTTTATTTATTCCTCTGTTGATGGACATTTCTGTTGCTTCCATGTCTTGGCTATTGTGAATAGTGCTGCAGTGAAAAATAAATATGTGATATATGTATATACAGATATGTAATACACATGCTTTATAAATATATATTTAAAACTGAATCACTTTGCTGTACACCTGAAACTGACACAATAGTATAAATCAACTATACTTCAAGTTAAAAAAATAAAACTTTTTTTAAAAAGAAAAAAGTATACATTAGAAATGATGGATCTGTTAATTTAGAAAAGCACCTTGGACTTTCCATCCTTTGTGAAATCCTTGGTCAGAATGAACATGTGTGGGAGAGCCAAGGTCTCTTGAAATCGCTATGGCATTTGCTTTCTCTGCTGCTTGATGGGTAGAGCTCTCATGTCCGGCTGCTATCTCCCTCTCTTCCGTGCTATTGGATTTCCATCACTAGGTGATGGGAGTCATGGGTCTGTGTTGGAGCAATGACCTATGAACCTTCCTATTTTACAAAAGAATTCTCTTAAAACTAAAAATAAGAAAAAGAAAGATTCCTTATAAAACAATAATGGAAGCAAAGATCATGTCTAAAGGCAACAAATAGAAATAAAACTATTTTCTCTGTTTTCCCCCAGAGTTAATTGTAAGCAAGAGACTGTCCTCAGATCTAAAGAATTCTGCTAAAAAAAAAAAAAAGAAAACTCACTCCCATCCATCCTCCACCTCCTGCATAGGTCAAGTTAGTCTCATTCTTTTCCTGAATTTCTTCTGCCCTTCAAGACTTAGCTGTGCCTCAAACTGTATAAACCAGAGCCTCATGTTCTTTTCAAGTAGCCAGCTTAAGATTGTTTTCTCTTCTCCTTTTTTAGAAGTGTTATTTTTTTCTCTGAGAGAGAATTCCTGCTCTTCTCCTATCCATCATGTTGTTTGTACACTGTGTGTGGGGGAGCGGGTTCCTTATTTAAGTGCCTTGAGTTATGTACCTTCTCCTATAAACTATTTTAAGATACAAAGAGATGAATTTCAGAGATTCATGCACTGTCATTATTAGAATTAAACTCACAGCTCCTCTGCTGTGCCCCAGATCCAATGCACACATCTTCTGCAGCATCCCCATCAGGTCCTCCCTTGACTTCTATCTAAGATACCCGAGGACATCCCTGTTGCTGTAGACGCCAAGGTTTCAGGAACAAGCCTCCTTCTGATGCAGTCCCACCATCTCCCAGGGAAGACTGCCCACTAATGAAGGCGCTGTACTTACTCAAGGGCAGTTGTGATACCTCTCTTGACTCTGCCTATCTTTGCATCATCCAGTGTCCGGGTGAGGCCCCTCTCAGCTCTGCGTGTATTCTGTGCCCAGCCTTCCTGGAGTGCACCAGCCTCTCTGATGTACTGTCTCCAGATCCAGCCTGAGCAAAGAATAAGTCTTACTTCATTTTGTTTTCANGCCAGGCACGTACAAACTCCTGCAGTAAAGAAACACTTGACGTGTGGAGCGTAGCAGTCGGGAAGGTGGAAAGAGCAGGTGAGGTGTGTGTCCGGTGTGCGTCCCAGATAACGTTTTCCCATTCTGTGTTCATTAGTGTGCATATATGGATAACCAGTGCCGGGTTCTGTTTGTGAGGCCCTACTGACATACTTCATTTAACTTTATCATCCCCAACCATTCATGCAAAGATGGAGTGGCTAGGAGAGGCCTGATGAGTTGCTCTGGCCACATCCTGTGCCCAGGGTCACCTCCAGAGGGACGCACAACTCTCTCCACACTGGCCGGGTTGGCCCTCCACAATGACATGCAAAATACACATGGCACAGATCTTCCCTCCCTTAATCCACCGACAAGTGTACTGATGCTTGACACCGCAGCACAGTACTACACAAGGCAACACCACCCAACACAGGACAGTGTTTGCTGAGTAGCTCCCGAGAACCAGCAGTGTGCTGAGAACTTGGGGCACAGAGAGAGCAGGACAGACAGGGCTCCTTCCCCAGTGGGCTCATCATCAGGTCAGCAGGTGCAGGAGGTACCCTCTGGATGCAGGGTGGAGGGTGCTTCCGGCACTCAGGAAGTAGAGCGGGTGGGAGAACAGAGTGGGGGCGCTTCACCTGCCTGGCTGTCAAATGCAGGTGAGGTGTTAATCACCTGCTGAGGGAGGTGAAGCAGACTGGTAGGGAAGGCATGGGAATCGTTTCGAGGGCCAAAGAATAGACAGCGTGCAGACCTGACGTCCAGCCAGGACCCAGCACATCACGGATTCAATACTGCTGCAGTGGAGTGAGAGGAGGGGTAGGGACATTGTCGGAAGGTCTAGCTTCCTCAGATTACAAAATAATCACAGTGACAGCGTTGCGTCCAGAAGCCAGGGCCTGGAAATTGCATCTGACAGTCTGCCTTCTTCCTCTGTGGTATCATCTTCTGAGAGGCTGCCTGCTGCACCACATGCCTCTGGAGCCTCTGCCTCTCAGAGATAGCTTTCTTTGAATGAATGTATAGTTGGAGTCTCAGAAACCACCCCAACCCCTGCCATTTTACAGGTGAGAAAGCTGGGGTCTGGTCATGAACTGGGCAAGGTCACTGAACCACAGGCAGATCTAAAGTTAGCATCCTGGATGTTCCGTCTAGAGCCTTTACACTGGGAGACCATCATAATTTTACCCCCTCCTAAAAAAAAAAAAAGAGATAACAAACTTGTCAGTTATTGAAACCTACAATTAAGAGCAGTTAGGACTATGTCTGTAGCTTCTTTCTTGTTTGTAAAAAGTTCATTTGTACATTTTTTTTAGGTTCCATATATAAGCAAGGGCTTCCCTGGTGGCTCAGAGGTTAAAGTGTCTGCCTCCAATGTGGGAGACCCGAGTTCTATCCCTGGGTCGGGAAGATCCCTGGAGAAGGAAATGGCAATCCACTCCAGTATTCTTGCCTGGAGAATCCCATGGACGGAGAAGCCTAGTAGGTTACAGTCCACGGGGTCGGACACGACTGAGCGACTTCACCTCACCTCATATATAAGCAATATCATATGATATTTGTCTTTTTCTTTTTGGCTTACTTCCCTCAGTATAACACTGTCTAGGTCCATCCGTGTTGCTGCATATGGCACTATTTCATTCTTTCTATGGATGAGTAATTTTCCATTGTACGTATGTTCCACATCTTCTTTATTTATTCCTCTGTTGATGGACATTTCTGTTGCTTCCATGTCTTGGCTATTGTGAATAGTGCTGCAGTGAAAAATAAATATGTGATATATGTATATACAGATGTGTAATACACATGCTTTATAAATATATATTTAAAACTGAATCACTTTGCTGTACACCTGAAACTGACACAATAGTATAAATCAACTATACTTCAAGTTAAAAAAATAAAACTTTTTTTAAAAAGAAAAAAGTATACATTAGAAATGATGGATCTGTTAATTTAGAAAAGCACCTTGGACTTTCCATCCTTTGTGAAATCCTTGGTCAGAATGAACATGTGTGGGAGAGCCAAGGTCTCTTGAAATCGCTATGGCATTTGCTTTCTCTGCTGCTTGATGGGTAGAGCTCTCATGTCCGGCTGCTATCTCCCTCTCTTCCGTGCTATTGGATTTCCATCACTAGGTGATGGGAGTCATGGGTCTGTGTTGGAGCAATGACCTATGAACCTTCCTATTTTACAAAAGAATTCTCTTAAAACTAAAAATAAGAAAAAGAAAGATTCCTTATAAAACAATAATGGAAGCAAAGATCATGTCTAAAGGCAACAAATAGAAATAAAACTATTTTCTCTGTTTTCCCCCAGAGTTAATTGTAAGCAAGAGACTGTCCTCAGATCTAAAGAATTCTGCTAAAAAAAAAAAAAAAGAAAACTCACTCCCATCCATCCTCCACCTCCTGCATAGGTCAAGTTAGTCTCATTCTTTTCCTGAATTTCTTCTGCCCTTCAAGACTTAGCTGTGCCTCAAACTGTATAAACCAGAGCCTCATGTTCTTTTCAAGTAGCCAGCTTAAGATTGTTTTCTCTTCTCCTTTTTTAGAAGTGTTATTTTTTTCTCTGAGAGAGAATTCCTGCTCTTCTCCTATCCATCATGTTGTTTGTACACTGTGTGTGGGGGAGCGGGTTCCTTATTTAAGTGCCTTGAGTTATGTACCTTCTCCTATAAACTATTTTAAGATACAAAGAGATGAATTTCAGAGATTCATGCACTGTCATTATTAGAATTATACTCACAGCTCCTCTGCTGTGCCCCAGATCCAATGCACACATCTTCTGCAGCATCCCCATCAGGTCCTCCCTTGACTTCTATCTAAGATACCCGAGGACATCCCTGTTGCTGTAGACGCCAAGGTTTCAGGAACAAGCCTCCTTCTGATGCAGTCCCACCATCTCCCAGGGAAGACTGCCCACTAATGAAGGCGCTGTACTTACTCAAGGGCAGTTGTGATACCTCTCTTGACTCTGCCTATCTTTGCATCATCCAGTGTCCGGGTGAGGCCCCTCTCAGCTCTGCGTGTATTCTGTGCCCAGCCTTCCTGGAGTGCACCAGCCTCTCTGATGTACTGTCTCCAGATGCAGCCTGAGCAAAGAATAAGTCTTACTTCATTTTGTTTTCACACTTTGCTTTCATGCTGCTGCTGCTGCTGCTGAGTCGCTTCAGTCGTGTCCAACTCTGTGCGACCCCATAGATGGCAGCCCACCAGGCTCCCCCGTCCCTGGGATTTTCCAGGCAAGAATACTTAGACTTAATACCCCTACTATGTAAACTAAAGTAAATCTGTGATCAGATTTAATTTTGAGCAGTTATTTCTCTTTTTAAACTCAGGACTGGGAGAACACTGTAAAACTCTTGAGGATTTTGCACACATATTGTTATTAAAACACACCTCCCCACTGAGTTTTTAAGTTATCACAGAAGAATCTGTAACAATTAAAACAGAATAGGACTTTTAAATAGTTTCATCATTCCCATCAATATACAGATTATTAAGTAAGACAGAAATCTTTTGAACTCATGCTGGAAAGATACTCCAGTGAGCTTTTGTTTGTTCCAGGAAAGTTGAGAACTGCCTATTTCCTTCCTTTTCCTGATAATATAAGGGCCTCCTCGGTGGCTCAGTGGTAAAGAATCTGCCTGCAACGCAGGAGATGTTGGTTCAATCCCTGGGTCAGGGAGATAATCTGGAGATGGAAAAGTCAACCCACTCCAGTATTCTTTCCTGGAGAATCCCATGGACAGAGGAGCCTGGTGGTCTACCGTGCATGGGGTCGCAAAGACTCAAATGTGACTTTGCAATTGAAGAGCAGCGTAAAGTATTACGTAGATGATGAATTCCACCTTCCGGTGTGGGAAAAGCTGGAAGTTTAATGTAAGACCGCACATTTCTGGTAACATCTGATTTGGATCGATATGGCGCACTCAAGGCCGGCCATCACCAACTGACTGGCTTCCTTGGCTTTGTAGCCCCTGTAGCCTGACCTGATCGGAAGAGGTGAGAGGCCGTCTTTGAGTAATGTCACATTGTGCACAGAATCACCCCAGCTTCCAGGAAGCCTTTGGGGTCGCTGAAGTTACAGGAATGGGTCCTTAGGTCTCAGACATGTAAATACACAGCCCTTTGGTATTTGAGAAGCTCATCAGTCATGAGTCCCCCACCCTAGTGCAACTGGGCCGGTGACCATGCGTCTTGGCTCACAGACTAGTTTTTCTTTTATTTGCTACAGCCCTGGCAGGGGCCACATTGTTCTTCACTCTCCTCACTAACATTGCCCTCTTCTGCCATTTCATTATTCATTGCTTGGAAAGGAGGCAATGATATTTACTGCCAGTGGTCTCTCAGTGAGCAGTGCTAGGAAGGAGTGAAATTTTTGCCCCTGAACATCTGGTTCAAGGATTGGAGGTTTTTCAGAGTCAGTGCTTAGATTACCAGTCTGTCCCCTCTGGTCTCACGAAACTATCTGCCCAGTAAGAAAGTTAGAAAATAGCCTTTTCCAAGGGTTAGATTCTGCCTTGCTGTTTTTGCAGAGATTAGCATGCAGGAGCACTTTCAGGAGCCTCTGGAGCATGAGGTGGAGGGTGGAAGCCTAGGCACTGGAGTTTCCATGGAGGAGATAGAAGGAGTCAGTGAAAAGATGTTCAGATGGTGTATTAGGCTAATGTTAAAGCCTCACGGCCATTAAGGAGTCTACTCATCATAGCCTGCGAGGCTCAGGGTGGAATCGATTTGGGGAGCTCAGAAAATCCCACACCTGGTGCAGTAAACCCCAAAGCCAGCACCGGGAATTAATTAAGTCCCCTTATTCTTCATACATTTAGTTTCCTTGATCCTGTTTATTTCGTTCTTCAGTTTGCCAAGACACAGGTGTATAACGATCTCAGCAGCCCATGAATATTTGAAAACTAAACTTTCTAGCAAATGGATTTAAGGTTCCAAATCAGTGTCTTAACATTATATGATCTCATCACTTAAGTTTAAGGAAGTCTTTTGGATTGCTTCCACTTAGAAAAGAAGTATTTTGGCATATAATTGTGCTACAGCTAGGGGGCTGTTGCTTTCCTGGGCTTCCCAGATGGCTCAGTGGGTAGGGAATCTGCCTGCAATGCAGGAAACACAGGAGACGAGGTTTCAATCCCTCGGTTAGGAAGCCTTTGGGGTCGCTGAAGTTACAGGAATGGGTCCTTAGGTCTCAGACATGTAAATACACAGCCCTTTGGTATTTGAGAAGCTCATCAGTCATGAGTCCCCCACCCTAGTGCAACTGGGCCGGTGACCATGCGTCTTGGCTCACAGACTAGTTTTTCTTTTATTTGCTACAGCCCTGGCAGGGGCCACATTGTTCTTCACTCTCCTCACTAACATTGCCCTCTTCTGCCATTTCATTATTCATTGCTTGGAAAGGAGGCAATGATATTTACTGCCAGTGGTCTCTCAGTGAGCAGTGCTAGGAAGGAGTGAAATTTTTGCCCCTGAACATCTGGTTCAAGGATTGGAGGTTTTTCAGAGTCAGTGCTTAGATTACCAGTCTGTCCCCTCTGGTCTCACGAAACTATCTGCCCAGTAAGAAAGTTAGAAAATAGCCTTTTCCAAGGGTTAGATTCTGCCTTGCTGTTTTTGCAGAGATTAGCATGCAGGAGCACTTTCAGGAGCCTCTCGAGCATGAGGTGGAGGGTGGAAGCCTAGGCACTGGAGTTTCCATGGAGGAGATAGAAGGAGTCAGTGAAAAGATGTTCAGATGGTGTATTAGGCTAATGTTAAAGCCTCACGGCCATTAAGGAGTCTACTCATCATAGCCTGCGAGGCTCAGGGTGGAATCGATTTGGGGAGCTCAGAAAATCCCACACCTGGTGCAGTAAACCCCAAAGCCAGCACCGGGAATTAATTAAGTCCCCTTATTCTTCATACATTTAGTTTCCTTGATCCTGTTTATTTCGTTCTTCAGTTTGCCAAGACACAGGTGTATAACGATCTCAGCAGCCCATGAATATTTGAAAACTAAACTTTCTAGCAAATGGATTTAAGGTTCCAAATCAGTGTCTTAACATTATATGATCTCATCACTTAAGTTTAAGGAAGTCTTTTGGATTGCTTCCACTTAGAAAAGAAGTATTTTGGCATATAATTGTGCTACAGCTAGGGGGCTGTTGCTTTCCTGGGCTTCCCAGATGGCTCAGTGGGTAGGGAATCTGCCTGCAATGCAGGAAACACAGGAGACGAGGTTTCAATCCCTCGGTAGGAAGATCCCCTGGAGGAGGAAATGGCAACCCACTCCAGTATTCTTGCTTGGGAAATCCCATGGACAGAGGAGCCTAGTGGGCTATAGTCCATGGGGTCAGAGTCAGACAAGAGGACCCGAATGAGCAACTGAGCAGCAGAGGGCCATTGCAAATTTAATCTGACAGCATACTTCATTCAGGTAAAATAATATATTTATTGAGCATATAGTATGTCTCAAGACTCAGCTTGTTACCAGAAAATATAATGATGTAGATGACTAATGTAGCCCCTATCTTCGCAGAGTTTATAATTTAAAGGGAAGGTTAAGACAAATGAGTAGGTAATTTTAATAGATGGTAGTAAATGTCATCCTCTTGGAGATAAGACCATTTTTATGGTAACTTTTAATCCTTTACTACTTCTCCCCATACTAATTTAATCCTATATGGGTACAATCGAGATGTTTTGTTCACTGTGTGATTGATGATAGAACATAACCATTGATTTTGTCAATGGCACTTGATTGGGTGCCATAATGAGTACTGGAAATAGAACTCAGAAGAAAAGTTTGTCAAAGAGAGAGATGAGCGAGGACAGGCTGAGATTTCAAGAGGGCACAGACAGTACGTGTGGGGACGCCAATGTCTCACGGGAGCTCATCCCACGTTAGCGACAGGCTTTCAGGGAGCATTTATTGACCACTATGCGCCATGGGCGAATTGTGAGCAGACATTTACATATTGGAGAAATGGTTGTCAATAATTGGATGAAACTAAGTGAGTATGTGCTCAGGACTTTTCTAAAAGGCATCATCATAAAATGTCAAGATACTCGCATTTTTCCTTCTGGGTGTCCTCCTTGTTGTAGCAGTAGAATTAAGTAGGTCTGTATTAAGTTCCTACTACATGCAAAGCACAGGCACTCTGGAGTCTTACAAGCTCCTAGAGGAAAACTCTCAATGCATTTACTTTTATGCAAAGAAAAACTTAAAAAATGTAAAAATGCTACATTTATGATTCCACTGGGGTACAGGGAGTTGGGAACCAACATTAAATAAAAGAACCTTGAAAGACTTTCTGAAGGAGTTGGCATTTGAGCTGCACCTTAAAGACACATCCATCTCAGCAGGTAGTGAAGTGAATTCCCCATGGGAATCAGCCTGACACAAGCCACAGATACAGGTGAGCCGTGGCGTGTGGGGGTCATCAGAGTGAGTCAATGGAAAAAGATTCCGAAGAGAAAATACAGTGGGAAGTGAAGCTGGCAAGCTAATGTGGGGACAAGTCATTGGTACAGATTTTTAATTTCACCCCATAGTAGGGAATAAGCAATCATCAAAGGATCTTGAGAAGGGGCTACTTTGTGTTTTCTGAACCTACTTGAGGAGGTGGAATGAAGCCCAGATCAATGTGGAGGAGTCGGTGAGTTATAATTCATTATGACCTCATCATTCTGGGAAGATGTGGCCAGACGTAAATCTCAGGTGGACTCTGCTGATGACAGTGGAAGTGAGCTTCTTCTGGTGAAGGAGGTCAAGTGTAAATGGACTGAGAGAGGTGGATGGAGGTGTATTAGTTTCTCTCATCACTGAGCTGTGCAACCTACATGCTCAAGGAGCAAACAGAAGTAGACATGTATACCTGGGAACTGGTCTTGTTTCTGACTCCAGTCATTTAAAAATATTTATGACATCTTCCTCTTTTCCTAGAATAATATCTCTTATTATTCTGGGTGTTTTCCTTTTCTTTGTTTCTTTCTTTTGTCATGGTCCATATAGGATATTGATTATTGTTGTTGTTGTTATAATTCTTAAAGTTACGTTTTCTTTGAATCATAAATCAATAGATTATCTTCCCTTAAGGCTCTTCGTCTATTTAAAGAGCAAGATCGATTTTTACAGGCTATGCCAACAATAAATCTTTGGGTCTTATTTCTTCCTCCTAAAGACTGGATCAAGATTATTATTATCATTATTTATTATTTATTGAGTGCTGTCAGTGGGCTCAGCAATATACAAATATAAATGGATAATCATCATCATTAAGTCTGTTTCCAAAAGGAGCAGGTGTTTATCATGAAAGAAAGTACCTGAATTACCAAAATAATGCCCATTAGTGGTTTTCATTTCCTGGAAAATATGGCCTTTGTGGTCATTCAACCCCTGTGGCATTTCTACTGGAATAAATGGAGGCAGCCTCTCTCTTCTGGCTTGTTTCCAAGTTGGGCATTACCCACTGCTTTTTGAAAGTTATCTTTGATTTAATTGGGTTGGTTTGGGTTGATATCGTTCAAGATTCTCTCTTCATTAGTGACTTAAACAAAACCCAGATCACTTCTTCAAGGCAGAATGTTTCACTTACTACTTGGCTTTCTCCTCTTGACCAGCAAAAAAAGGAACAAAATCCATTCAGGATCTTCCTTTTTTATTCCATTTGTAGTAGTCGAGGAGAGGACAGAGTTTAGCCTGGAAAAAATAGGTTTAGAAATCTTGGTTCTGCCTCCTGGGAGCTGGGAAGAAATGGGTTCCATCAGGTGCACCCTAGAGGGTGCTGACACAGCCCCTTTATCTTGCTACTTCCTCAAGGACCACCATCAACCAGAATGTTTTTCTCCATTTTGGGGGGTCAGATTAAGCAATATCTGAATATCCCCAGTGGCTCAGTGATAAAGAATCTGCCTGCAATGCAGGAGCCTCCAGAGACATGAGTTCAATCCCTGGGTCAGGAAGATCCCCTGGAGGAGTGCATGGCTACCCATTCCAGTATTCTTGCCTAGAGAATCCCATGAGCAGAGGAGTCTAGTGGGCTGCAGTCCATAGGATCACAAAGAGTCAGACATGACTGAAGTGACTTAGCATGCACGCATAGATCTAGAGTCATGTTCCCTCAAATTTTCTTCTGTTCTATGTTAGCAGAAAAGAAAAAAGGACCAAAAATGCAGTTTATGTCCAACTCATATTAGTTATTTGTTTAAATTCGTCCAAAATGTCATGCTAACAGGCACTATCAAGAATAAAAGAAAAAGCACAGTCAATTAATTGGTTGATTTGAGGTCACCCAGTAGTTATACCAGCACCATTAACATTTGTTTGGAGTTTTGCATGTTGCAAGAAACTCCATCATCTAGTCGAGGTTCTCAACAGTCCTGGAAGGAGAGGGGAAGAGCATGTTATATTTAGCATCTCTGTTCTATAAACAAGGAAGCAGACTTGCCTACAATTAACAATGCATATGTTGCATAAGCTGAAGTCTTGTCCCTTTTCATTACTTATAACTGAATATAACTGAGAAAGGACCAAAGATCAGGCAGACAGAGCAGAAAAATAAGAAATGCGAAGACTGAGTTGATCTTCAGAGTACAAGCTAAAGGCAGTAGCAGTGGGATTACTGCCTGAATGACTTTAAACATACTTCTAGATCTATGAGGAAGTGGTTGGTCTGATAATCACATACAGCCCAGATCTGTTTATCTTCCCAGAACTAGATAAAAACCTTCTCATGTATATATTATGACCTGCCCTGGCAAATGGACCCATTTGTAGATAGGGCTATCAATCTGCAAATGAGCCTGCCTCCCCCATCCTAATCTGGAAAAGCATTCAAAGCCATCAAGATAGTAGGGTTATTGGCTATGGCTTCAGAAGATCAACAGCTCTTTGACCAAGAAGGAAATAAGTCTTTCCCTTCATCTTCTTTTTTAAGTAAACAAGCCAAGCGCTTAAAACCCCATGCCTCACAAAGGCCCTGTGTGCACTGCATTCTTTCAGCCTACACTCAGTTGAACACTTGCTGCAGGCTGTGATGTTTATTGCTCTTTTTTTTTTTTTAAGTTGAACCCATCTCAAATGGATATGGTTTCAATTTTGCCTGAGAACTAGTGAAAGATTTGGATGGTTAAAGATTTGCATAGCCGTAAAACTCTCCATACTTTGGATTAGTGGAGTTAAACAAATGGACCATTCACCCAAAGTCTTGACCATTTACTAATAGGACCATTGACTGTGCACAGGATTCAATGTGCAACATACGAATGGAGTGTCCATGGGAATCTGTGAGACTGTAGGAGATGAGAAAAATTATACATAGTGTTTTCATTCTCTGGTAAAGAGTCAAACTTATTTTCTTCTAATGATTTTTAACATTGTAAAATATACATTTTTAAAAAATATGTAAATTTATTTATTTTAATTGGAAGTTAATTACTTTCTAAGTTGCTATCTAAAATCATTAGCAAGAAAGCAACAGTGAACAAATTCTTACAACTCTTAATATAAAGACAAATAACCCAATATTTTGGGTCATTTGGACAAATGACCAAAGAATCTGAATAGAGAGTTCTCCAAAGAAGATATCCAAGTGGTCAATAAGCTCAGGAAAAGACACCAAACAACACTAATCACTGGGGAAATGCAAACCAAAACCATAATGAGATATCACTTTCTGCTCAGTTCAGTTCAGTTATTCAGTTATGCCCAGTGACTGTTTGTGGCCCCGTGGACTGCAGCACGCCAGGTTTCCCTGTCCATCACCAACTCCTGGAGCCTGCGCAAGCTCATGTCTATTGAGTTGGTGATGCCATCCGACCATCTCATCCTCTGTCCTCCCCTTCTCCTCCCACCTTCAGTCTTTCCCAGCATCAGGGTCTTTTTCAATGCGTCAGTTCTTTGCACCAGGTGGCCAAAGTACTGGAGCCTTAGTTTCAGCATCAGTCCTTCCAATGAATATTCAGGATTGATTTCCTTAAGGATTGCCTGGTTTGATCTCCTTGCAATCCAAGGGACTCGCGAGAGTCTTCTCCAACACCACAGTTCAAAAGCATCAATTCTTTGGCGCTCAGCTTTCTTTATAGTCCAACTCTTACATCCATACATGACTAGTGGAAAAACCATAGCTTGGACTTAAATGGACCTTTGTTGGTGAAGTAATGTCTCTGCTTTTTAATATGCTGTCTAGGTTGGTCATAACTTTCCTTTCAAGAAACAAGAGTCTTTTAATTTCATGGCTGTAGTCATCATCTGCAGTAATTTTGGAGCCACCCAAAATAAAATCTGTCACTGTTTCCATTGATTCCCCATCCATTTGCCATGAAGTGATGGGACCAGATGCCATGATCTTAGTTTTCTGAATGTTGAGTTTTAAGTCAACTTTTTCACTCTCATCTTTCAGTTTTAACAAGAGGCTCTTTACTTCTTTGCTTTCTGCCATAAGGGTGGTATCATCTGCATATCTGAGGTTATTGATATTTCTCCTGGCAATCTTGGTTCCAGCTTGTGCTTCATCCAGCCTAGCATTTTGCATGAGGTACTCTGCATATAAGTTAAATAAGCAGGGTGACAATATACAGCCTTGACATACTTCTTTCCCAATTTGGAACCAGTCTGTTGTTCCATGTCCAGTTCTAACTGTTGCTTCTTGACCTGCATACAGATTCCTCAGGAGGCAGGTCAGGTGGTCTGGTATTCCCATCTCTTTCAGAATTTTCCACAGTTTTTTGTGATCCACATAGTAAAAGGCTTTGGTGTAGTCAACAGGATGTCTGTAATAAAAAAGAGAGATAATAACCACTGTTCGAGAGGAAGTAGAAAAATTTGGATCCTCACATTAATGGGAATGTAAAATGGTGCAGCTCCTTTCAAAAAATGTCCAGCAGTTCCTTAAAAGTTTAAGTTATTATATAATAACTTAGGGACTCCCTCGGTGGCTCAGATGGTAAAGAATCTGCCTGCAATGAAGGAGACCCAAGTTTGATCCCTGGGTCGGGAAGATCCCCTGGAGAAGGGAATGGCAACTCATTGGAGTATTCTTGCCTGGAGAATTCCATTGACAGAGGAATCTGTCAGGCTACAGTCCATGAAGTGCCAGAGTCTGAAGAACTAATACTTTTATGATAACTTATCACAGTAATAATATGATAACTTGTCAGTTATCATGTCACAGTTATCATGTGATCCAATAGTTCCACTGCTATGTATATTTTTAAGAGAAATAAAAATTTATCTACCAAAAACATAAACAGCAATGTGTACGGTAGCATTACATCATAGTTAAAATGGGCAAGCTACCCAAATGCACACCTGATGAATGGACACATAGATACATGGATGAATGGATAAATAAAATGTGGTAAATCCATCCAGTGGGATATTATTCAAAAGCAGAAAGAACTGAAGTACTGATACACACTGCAACATGGTGGACCTCAAAACCATGGGCAGTAAATGAAAAAAGCTGGTTATAAAAGACCACAGGCTGGGTGACTTCATTTATAAGAAATGTGCAGAATAGGCATATCTATGGAGAAGAATGGACAGGGCAATGGCACCCCACTTCAGTATTCTTGCTTGGAAAATCCCATGGATGGAGGAGCCTGGTGGGCTGCAGTCCATGGGATCATGAAGTCAGACACGACTGAGCAACTTTACTTTCACTTTTCACTCTCATGCATTGGAGAAGGAAATGGCAATCCACTCTGGTGTTCTTGCCTGGAGAATCCCAGGGACAGAAGAGCCTGGTAAGCTGCCTTCTCTGGGGTCGCACAGAGTCGGACACGACTGAAGTGACTTAGCAGCAGCAGCAGCAGCATGGAGAAGAAAGTGATTGTGTAGGTCTGGGCAAGGGAGTTTGTGGAGATTGAAGGATGACTGCTAAGGGTAGAGGGATCCTTTGGGGAGAGGGTGATTAAAATATTCTAAAATACATTGAGGTGATGGTTAGACGATTCTGTGAATAAACCAAAATCCATTGACTCATATATTTGAAATGGATGAATACGTTATGTGAATTGTATCTCAATCAAGTTGCAAGAAATGAAAGAGGAAAGCAGCAGGAATTGCAGGCAGTGGTCATTCCGAGCTTCACCAGAGTGTTTGTGATGCAGGTTCATTCTCCCTTCCTCCTTGTTTCATGTCTGAAGACAACTCTGGAAAAGGCAACAGTGATATCCACATGTGCAGCCTTGCTAGATGGAGCCAAGCTCCTGTACAGCCTTCTCATCTCTTGTCTCCAATTCTGTCTGGTGGGACCTGATGGTAGCTAAAAGCCGATTCCTAGTTGGTCACAGCATGTTTGGCCTCCGGCTTTCAGAATTGGAATTCACCAGGAAATGTTTTGTTTGCTGCTCTCTGTAGGATTATATCTTTAATGATCTTGCTTGTCTGTGACCAATGGGAACTATGTGGAAATGATAAAGCCCTTTGGAATGAAAATTCAGAATCTGGTGAAAACATCACCAGGTTCCAGCAGAGAAGGAAGAAGCATGTGTATAAAGCCTGTTCAGTATAAGATATCACCCCCCACCCCCACTTGTTTCCCCTGTTCAATTCGAAGAGTGTTCAACTGCCCTTACTGCAGGTGGCCCCTGGGGCAGATATGAAGAAATGATGGCTTTTCCCCAGTTACCTTAGAAAACTAGTTCGTTTGGGAATTAGCAATAAATGGATTGTATCTCTATCTGGTGAATATCTTCCAATTTATATTAAGAAGCTTGTAGTGTGTTAAAGCATAAACTGGTAACAGGATAAAATGGGTGGAGAAATAAGATGGAATTTTGAGACCCAGAATAGCCTTGGCGGGGTGAGGGGACAGACACCTGAGATGCTGGGATAGTCTAAAAGACTCATTTATAAGAAAGAAAATAAAAAAGAGAAGGGGACCACAGGCCTTTTCAGTAGTCCAGTACTGGTAACAATGGATACTATATTTATTAATCAGGTAAGATTTAGCTGGTGTCGTGTATATAACACTTACTAATTAAGAGTCCACTTTTTAGGTAAGTGTTAAAGTAGGAGAGACTATTGAGATGGTCATTAGGGGCCAGGGGTTGCCAGTAGGTATGTAGTCTAGAGCTTTCTTCCTTGATCTTCAGTTTTCTCATTGATTAAAACATTAGGGTTTAGGGACTTCCCTGGTGTGGTCCAATGGTTAAGGCTTTGCCTTCCAATGCGGGCTGTGTAGGTTCAAACCAGACTTGCCTAAGACCCTACATGTCTTGGCCAAGAAACTAAACAGCAGCAATATTGTAACAAATTCAATAAAGGCTTTAAAAAATGGCCAATGTCAAAAAGAAGTCTTTAAAAAATGAACATGTAGGTCAGGTGATCTTTGAGGTCAATTTTGCACCTAATATTCAGAAGTTATGCAAGTCTATAGAAAACCATAGTATTTTCTATTTCTTTATTCTGGTGTTGAATCACTCATTTATTTAGCGAGGCATACCAAGTACTTCCTACATGCTGGTCAGAGCCAGGACCTGGGATCACAGAAGTAAAAATGATAAAGTCCCTGCCCTTGTGGAATTGACTTTGCCCTCATGGAGAGGACAGTGAAAATGATTAAGCAGACAGACACACAGACGTTCATAGAGCCTGAAGGTCTCAGCAAAGAGCATAAGAGTGGAAGAGAGGTTCCGGTAAGGCTTTACTTTAGGACAGACCAACGAGGAGAGGCTTCTCTGGACAGAGGATGTCTGGGTCGACACTGAAGAAGGAAAAGCCAGTTGTTCAGAGCTCTGAGGGACATAAGGGATGGGGGGAGGCAAGTTCATAGGCCCCAGAGTGGAAGAGAATTTCAGGGAGCAGGATGAAGACGTGTCCTGAACAAAGGGCATGTTGGACACAGGGCCTGATGGCTGTGTCAGAGAGATGGGAAGAGGTGGGAGGTCCAGGCATCAATGACTATGGGAAGCCTCCCTGAGAACCGTGGCAGGAAGGAGGACTTTCATTCCAGGAGAGTGATGTGAATTAACTTGGATTGAAGAGAGGTCACTCTAACCTTTTGTGGATGAGGAATTTGGAAGGTAGACCCAGGGCAGAGAGACCAGCTGGGAAGCTGTGGCATGAGTCAGGGAGACAGAGGGTGGTGGCCTGGACAATGGTGGTGGCAGCAGAATTAGGAGGAGGCAGATTTAAAGCATGTGGAGCTCTCTCCATGTTATGTGGCAGCTAGAATGGGAGCAGAGTTTGGGGGAGGATGGGTGCAAGTTTATTTTTGACTGAGTCCTACCACTGTTCACCTGAACTATCACAACACTCTTGATCGGCTATACGCCAATACAAAATAAAAAGTTTAAATAAAATTTTAAAAACATTGAAAGGTGGACAGACAGGACATGGACATGTGCGAGAAGCTGGTAGTGGGGAAGGGAGGGAAGAAAGGATGAGCCCTTGACCTGGGCAATGGGGTGGATGGAAAAGACCTGGGAGGAGCCTGTTATCTGAAGTGTGGGGAGTGTGCAGGCCAGAGGCCCAGGGCTTGTCTTGGATGGACTGGCTTGTACTGGGCCAGCACTAGGATTATAAGTAGCCACGTCACATGGGCAGTTCCATATGCAAGTCCACTGTTACAGAGGCTTTCTACTAAGGCCAATGTACAGAATCAGTCCTGGATGAAGATTGAGGGATGGAATGGCAATGCATTCAGGGAAGATATGCTGAGTCACAGCTAAATGCCACAAACTTCACCAGCGTGGATAATTTTGATATGTTCCCTCTCTAGTTGTGGGGAAGATCAAGTACCTACAGTTAAAAATAGTAAGAGAGAAGGTTCTCATTATTTCTTAACTGTTACATTTCTTTCCAAAACTCGGGATGCTCAATATCCTATATTTTAAAAGCATTTTCTTAGAAACACACTGCAAAATAATGAATATTTTTTCTATCCCCCGTATCTGTAACATTTCTCTCTTATCTTTCACATCAGACAAATCTTACATGATTTTTAAAAATTCATCTATAAAAAATTCTTCCATTTTCTATGGAAGGAGAAGTAAAGATTTCCTCCCTTATTTTTCTTGCTTTTCAAGCGGACCTGGTGGCAATCAGAATAGCTGCAGACTTGAGACCAGGAAGGCAGACTTGAACTTTTCTATTGTTTCTCAGAGTAAATGATGAAGTGACTTTTTCCTGATTGGTGACTTTTAGGAAAGAATCAATAGTAAAGACAGAAGTGAAGAAAGCCTCGCCCAAAGACGTGGTCCAAATTGCTGGAGGTGGGCAAGGCTTGTGTGGATGACAGCACCCAGAGAGGAAGGAACTCAGTACATTCCCAGTGTAAATGGTGGTGCCCGATTCTAGGGAGATGACTTCACTCATTGCCTTTTAATTAATCTTGACCAGAAATAAATCTTCTCTTTGGTGACCAGTGTTCTTTCCTCTTGAGAACAAAAGGGTAGTAAGATTTAGAGGTTGGAAGCTAGGGAAGGTATCCCTGGACCTTCAGCTGGGACAGACATTTAAAATCACTGCCTTCCCTCAGGCCCAGTCCCTGTAGCTTCCTCTGTGTGAAATTTTCTAGGACGCTTAACACCACTGAAGAGGCTGTCTAATTGACTCGTTATGTTATTGATTATTGTTCACCTGCACCTTTTAGCCTAGAATATATGAGGATGAGGACTCTGACCTGGTTTATTTGCTGATGTACCCAAGCCTCTAGCACACTCGGGCATTGCAGACACTTAACAAATATTTGTTGAATGAGGGAGAGCAGAGTAAATGAGTGTGGCCAGGAGACACGTGAACGACAAGGTGCCTGCCCCTGCCTGCTCTAAACTCCCCTGTTTTTTTGTAATCTCCTTCCCTGACCTGCACCCTGCTTTCTGCATCCTTGATGAAGCAGGCAATGAGCCTCAACTTAATAACTTTCCACTCTTGGCCTGCTGGCTTTTCATCTCAAAACAAAAGTGATATATACAAATAAAAAAGCATCCCAAACACGCGAGCAAACCAGTCGTGTGCCCTTAGAAATCAACTGTCTGGGAGGCCCGGTGCTTCCTCCCAACAGTGTCACTTTCAGAAAACTCCTGCCTTGGAATAACACGTGCAGCCCAGAGCCCATTCTTCTCATGTGTGCAGCAGGGACAAGGCCGGCTTCCCTCAGAGTGGGGCCACTTTTATGAAGCAATTAAATGCCATAGAAAGTCAAGTCTGATGAATGCGCTAGGTGATCAACCCGCATGAGATATGTTTGGTTCAGAACCAAAATCACTACCAAGGCTGGAGGCTGTATTTCTGGTTTTAAGACCAAAGCCGTGGGACTTCCTTGGTGGTCCAGTGGCTAAGACTCCATGCCCCCAGTGAAGGGGGTCCAGGTTTGATCCCTGGTCGGGGAGCTAGATCCCACCTGCCACACCTAAGAGTTCACGTGTGGCAACTAAAAGACTCCCATGCCCCAACTAAGACCCAGCGCAGCCAATTAAACACATGCATACAAAGAGTACTGGAGTGGGCTGCCATTGCCTTCTCCAACATATGTGCATAGATATTTTTAAAGAACCAAAGCGGCAGTACTCAAAGATGCACTGTAAAACCCCAGGCCCACGGCCATGCCGTCCTTGCACTAAGTTCAAGTGCTCTCAAAGTGACTGCTTTAAAAAACTGTACTCATGTGTGTCTTCTGAAAATTTTATTTAAAAATCATTATTCCATCATCACACCTTCCGCATTTTATAGGATCCACAAACCATCTGTATTTAAGTCCTTGCATCAGTGGTATGGGAGTTTGCTGGAGGAAGAGAGGAGGCGGTCTAACCTGATCAGAGTTCCACCCAGGAAAGGCGTCAGGAACCACAGTTTTGATCCTGAAGTAGAACAGCCTTGGGCAGGGAGCCACATGACACTATTTGTCTTACTGTCTTGCTTTTCTTTCCCCGTCCATCCTTCCCCTTCCCCTTTCTCATTGTGTTTTCCTAGTGGATTTAACCTTCTGGGTTGTTCTCTAGGCACCCTCGTCTCTTATTCCTTCCACCCCCAACATCCCCACTGTGTGACCATTCCCTCCTCCCTTGGGATCCGGCGTGGATGTTTGTGCCTTTCCTGCCTTCAGCCATAGCCTATCGCAGCTGTTGGGGAGACCCTGCTGATGCAGTGAAATAAAGTCAGAAGGCTGGATTAACTCGAGTGGCTTTCTTTCACATTTAGGACTGCTATTACGGTGTTGATGGCTGGTAATAAAAGACCTTTTAGTGTGGAAAATCAAATCATCTTATACAAACATAAATGAGTCCAGACCGTTATTACCCTAATGTAATTGGACAATGAACGCTGATTACAGGTGTCAGTTCCTGCCTTTCTTAAGGTATCGTAGGGCTATTCTAGCGATTGCCAGACTGACACTTTTTGTAAGGTATGCAGTTTATCATCGATGTGCTGCATTTCTTACGTTTGGCTTCTCTGGACCCTAGACTTGTTGAGTAAGAGGTATGAGAGCTCTGCAGTATTGGCTTTGTAGGTGTTTCCAGAAATTTTCTGCAATGAAATGTGATAGAGTGACAGTTGGGATTGGGGATCAAGCTGGTCATCAAACAAAGTTACTACAGGTGAAGTCTGCTTACTTGTCACTTAGCTCCTGACAGAAGGGAAGAAATGCACATTCAGGAAGGAAATACTTAGGTTGAGATGGAAATGTGCTTAGGAGATGGTCTCTGCTTGTCAGTAGGAAATAATTTACTGGCTCAGGCAAAGATGCCCATCTATCCTGGAAAATGTCATTGCTCTCTCTATATTAACTAACATATGATTAAAATCATATTTGTGGAGATTTAATCACCATGCAATCAGTGTCTTCTGTGAGTGGCTGCCTACTTGATGACAAGGATCCACTGCCCTATTGAACTGAACTGAAATCCTCTGTCTTAATTACTCTAGGTGGATAGTTAATTTGATGGGCCTGAGTTTTATAGACCTGCCAAGGGCAGATTTTGTATGTACACAGCCAAGCATACTTCCATGTGAGAGGCAGAGATCACTGCTCTGCTCAGTCTTGCCTTTGCTCACCTGTGCCCTCCTCACGGAAAACCCACTCTCCTTCATGCTCCCTTCCATACTGTACCTCACCCCCAACTTCTTCATCCTCCAAGGCTGAAGGGCCAAAGGCCACCTCCTCCAGGAAGCCTCACTTGACTTCCTCTGTACGTGCTCATCACATATGCTTGTCCTCTGTTACAGCAGTCATCATGTCTTCCCATTCTGCATCATGTTCATCATTGTGTCTCCTTAAATGTCTCTCTAGTGGTATATTTTTATGTTTTTTTTTTAATTGTGGTAAAAGCCACATAACATCAGTTCAGTTCAGTTCAGTTGCTCAGTCGTGTCCGACTCTTTGCAACCCCATGAAT